>CM051238.1:118446993-118611993 GCA_027917425.1 Gastrophryne carolinensis
ACTGTACAAGTGGACCAAAACTGACCTGGAGTCTATGAGTTGGCTGATGCCCTTTCCTTTACGGCATCCCAAATTTGGATACCCCACGGGGAGGGATTGGATCGGCCTGGGAATCTGGGTGTTGGTCCACTTTAATAACTGTACAAGTGGACCAGAACTGACCTGGAGTCTATGTGTTGGCTGATGCCCTTTCCTTTAGGGCATCCCAAATTTGGATACCCCACGGGGAGGGATTGGATCGGCCTGGGAATCTGGGTGTTGGTCCACTTTAATAACTGTACAAGTGGACCAAAACTGACCTGGAGTCTTTGAGTTGGCTGATGCCCTTTCCCTTGGGGCATCCCAAATTGGGAAGTCCTGATGTGTGAAACCCCTTGCCTGTGTTCTTAGCTGTCAAACAAGCCCACAGTGCATGCGTGACCAGTGTCTGCATCACTTGCATCCCTTTCTGAATTGCTGCCATGGCTACACACTGCCGAATGATGTAAGTGATGTTGTGTTGTAGGACTGGGAAAAGGTGAGCTTTACTGGCAATCAAAGGTTACACAACAGGATATCCAAACCACAGTGCCCCAGGGAGACTAACCAGGAACCCGGGATAGTGAAAATGCTGGGTGTTCGGCCACTTTATTATGTACCAACCACCTGAATGGCTGGCCCTGGAGTCTAAAAGCCTGCATGGCCAGCCAATTTACTACCCATGGGGCATCCCATTTGGCTTAGTCTAAAACTTACCTAGATCACCCATAAACAATCACCTTTCACAGGGGCCACACTCTCCGTCTGTTCAGCTGAGGCATGCTGCTGCACCCAGCCACTCAGGCAGTACAGCATTTGGTTCAGAATATTTTTTTCTTATTTTCCTCCTCCCAATCTTGGGTGCGTCTTATGGGCAGGTGCGTCTTATAGGCCGAAAAATACGGTATATAGATATATAGATATATAGATATATATAGATATATAGATATATATAGAGATATATATAGAGATATATATAGAGATATATATAGAGATATATATAGAGATATATATAGAGATATATATAGAGATATATATAGAGATATATATAGAGATATATATAGATATATATATAGATATATATAGATATATATAGATATATATAGATATATATAGATATATATAGATATATATAGATATATATAGATATATATAGATATATATAGACTATAGATATATATATAGACTATAGATATATATATAGACTATATACTGATATATATATATAGTTTATTAACCCTTTTGTTGCCAAGCACGTAACACCTACGTGCTGGCTTGGCTGGGCCTTAAGTGCCAAGCACGTAGGTGTTACGTGCTTGACTTTCCTCGCTTGTAGTTTAAAAAGTAAAAACAACAAATACTCACCTGACCCCTTGTTGGATCCGGCCGGGTCTCCTCTTTAATTTGGTGCCATCCGATCCCCCGTGGGGGGTCGGATGGCTCCAGGAGAGCCCCCGGAATAGGCCGCCCCCCCCCCCCCGCTTCTGCAGCAGCAGCTTCTAACTGTAAAAAAAAAAAAAAAATAAAAATGACATTCACTTACCTGTCTGTGCGCTGGCTCCCGCTGTCCCTCCTCTTCACCTGGGGGGCCTCCGATCCCCCCTCAGGACTTACCGATCTTCAGGAGAGAGCCTGGGAGGCTCTCTCCTCTCTTCTGCACGATGGCGGCCGCCATCATGCCTCTAAGCCCCGCCCCCTTGGGGGCGGGGCTTATGAAGTCATCCCGGCCCCGATCTCAGGCTTCAGCCTTCTCAGCTTCTCAGATGCCGGTGATCGGTGCCCTGGAAGGAGGTGGCAGGAGATCCTCTGATCTCCTGCCTTCTCCTTCTCTGGATGCCGATCACCGGCATCTGTCAGCTGAGCGGCGAGGGACAAGAGCTTGCAATCGAAGGTAAGTACAGTAAAAAAAATTTTTTTTTTTTTCTAATAAAATACTTTTTATTATTGTGTGGTGTTTTTTTTTCACATTAACCCTTTGTGAGCTGGTAAGGGGTCCATGAGACCCCTTATACCAGTTCACAAGGCTGGGGGGGTGGCAAGTCACCTGCCCTAGCGGGTGGCTTGCCATTAACCCCCGCACCCCCATTACCTGCCTCCCCAAAGGCCAGGGGGGGGCAGAAGAGCCCGGGCCCACATAGGCTATGTGGGCTCGTAGGCTGCAGGGTGGGGGGGCCACCAAAGCTGGCCCCCCCACTCTGTGCCTACAAGCCCCCATAGCTGGTCCCGGGCTGGTTACTTTGGGTAAGGGGGACCCCACGTCATTTTTTTTTTTGGGATTTTGAAGGGTTTTTAACCCTTCAAAATCCAAAAAAAAATGGGGTCCCCCTCCCCGGGAAGGGGGACCCTATGTCATTTTTTTTTTTAATTAACCATTTGTCATCCAGCAGCTATAAAAGGCTTCTGGGCAGGAAAGGGTGTCTACCTATACATATGTGGTATCGCTGTAACCGGGAGAAATTGGGGTTTCTCACGCAATAAGATTTTATTGACAAACTTACATTTTTTATTACAAAAAACTCTACAAATTGTAAAAAAATGTTTTTTTTTTGTTTTTTTTCACACATTTCACCCCAAAAAATTGAGAATACACCTAAAAAATACAAACAAGACATTTCATGTTAAAGCCCAGACTCTGTTGAAAAAAACAATATATAATTTTCCTGGGAAATCCCTGGAAATCCCTTCAAAAATGACAGTTGAATATGTGTAGCGCAAAATGGTGAAACATCGTCTGGCAACAGGGAGTGGCAAATGCTGCAGGTAGGCTGGCAGCGAAAGGGTTAAAGGGGACCTTAACTTAAAAAAAAAAAAAAAAAAAAAAAAAAATCCTCCCTTCCGGGACATTACTAATAAAGGGGCATCCCGGGTTGGCTTATGCCTTAAAAGTCCCAAGTATTGCGAATACCATAAATCACCATATGGAGGCTTCCGTAAATTCCGGAAACGGTTCTGCTGAGCCGTTCGGGGGGTGCGTAGGTTGTGGGGTTCCACTCCCAGCTGATGATGTCTTTATTTGCATCCCTTGTGCAAAACAGACTATTGCGCGCCAGTCCGTTGCTTCGGCTGCGGGCCCATCGCATCCTTCATCATCTCCTACCTCTCCCTCCCTGTTCCGGACCCCGCATGACACTGTCAAAAGTGGGGATTCGCATTCCGAGGCGGCGGCACAGCCCAGCCCCCGGAAAGTAGTGCCCGTTAAAGCAGCGTTAAAGGCCGCTGCAAAACGGAGGCTCCTGACTCCGGTACCGTCGGCTCCACAGGACGAGCTATGTGAACCTGTGGAATGGTCCGATGGATCCCCGGACGAGGATGAATTCCCGTCGGAGTCAGATGAGCCTGCAGGTCAGCTTGTGGCTGATGAGATTGGCGATTGGTCAGAGGGGGTTGTTTTTGACACCCCCTCTATTCTGGCTCAAATGTTTAAAATTTTGAGTTTAGATCCACCTGAGGCGGCCGCCCTGCCAAAGGGTCAGTTGTTTAAGGAGCCTCAGCCGCGTTTGGTTTTTCCCAGACAACACCACTTTGAGAGGGTGGTTCTTAAGGAATCGGAACATCCCACGCGGTTATCTGGAATTCCTTCCAGTTGGGAAAAGCGTTATCCTTTCCCGCCAGAATTGGTGAAGCTTTGGTCTGTCCCTCCTGACGTCGATACCCCGGTACTAGGGCTCTCCAGCACGGCTATGGTACAGTCAGCTGAGACCACTGTCCCTAAGGATGGGGAAGATCGTCGGATTGACCAATACGCTTGCCATGGTTTTATTTATTCCGGGTCAGCGTTGCGCCCGGTATGTGCTTCAGCCCTTCTTCTATTGGCAATTAAGTCCTTAATTCAGGGGCTATATGAGGATCTTAATCCCGCTTGCAAACAGTTCACTGCGCTTAAGCAGTGTGAATCTTTTGTGTCTTATGTCCTGGCCGCTCAGGACGATGCGCTGGCTATGAGTTGCAAGGCAGCAGCTATGCTGGTGGCTATTCGCAGGTCAGTATGGCTGCGTCAGTGGTCAGCGGACACAGCTTCTAAAAGGGTGCTTACAGCTCTCCCCTTTTTGGGGTTGCGTCTGTTCGGGGAGAAAATTGATTCAGTCGCAAAGGGTGGTAAGATGCCACAACGCAAGAGGCCTCGTGTCCCCTTTGGGGGGGCAGGTTCCGGTAGGCCTTCCTTTCGAGGATTCAGAGCGGGCAGGGGTGCTTCCTTTCCCGCTACCAGTGGCGCAGGTTGGACTCGGGGGAGGGGCCGTGGCCGGCCCACTCAGTCCTGGGGCACCAAGCCCAAACCTGCTGATAAGCTCACTCAGCAATGAGGGGCTGCCCTCACCTGTGCGGGTGGGGGGACTATTGCAACACTTCTCCCAGGTTTGGAACCAAGTGGTTCCAGGCAGATGGATCCAGGAGGTAGTGTCAGCCAGTTACGACCTGGAATTCGAGTCTCACCCTCCTTCACGGTTCGTTCGTGGGTCGGTTCATCCCGGCCTGAACTCTCATCAAGACGGAGTGTGTCTTCCTTTTGCCCAAATTCACACGAGAACGCTTCAGCTATTTCTGTTAGCGTGTTGGGACCAGCAACCTCAGTCGCTGGATCAGTCCTTCCAGTTGTCCTCCCGTGTACGGCAGTCCCTCCTGTGGTGGTTGGTCTCGACCAATCTTGTGTAGGGCAGGCCTTTCCTGACCCCCCTTTGGAAAATTGTCACCACGGACGCCAGTCTGTCGGGATGGGGCAGATTCTGCAAGGAGCTGCAGTTTCAGGGGCAGTGGGGACCTTAAAGGCCCCACTTACCCATCAATATTCTGAATCTGAGAACCATCCATCAGGTGCTTGCTCTCCTGACTCAGCACGTTCTGGGCCTTCTGGTCCAGATGTGTTCAGACAATCGAACAGCGGTTGCTTACGTCGGTCTTCAGGGAAGGACTCGCAGTCTGAGTACTCTCAGAGAAGTGTCCCTGATCCGGACCTGGGCAGTGTTCCATGTTCCCTGTCTCTCGGCGGTTTACATTCCAGAGGTGAAGAAACGGGTAACGGACCGGTTGAGCAAGGGCTCTCCCCGTCTGGAAGAATAGGCTCTCCATCCTCGGGTGGTTCGCTCACTGTGTCTCCAATGGGGGACCCCGGAGGTGGACCTGTTGGCCCCTCATCACTATCACAGGCTCCCGAACTTTGTGTCGCTCTCCCAGGATCCTTTGGTTCTGGCAGTGGACGCCATGTCCCTGAACTGGGGAGCTCTGGGATTTCTATACCTGTTTCCTCTGATGCCCATGCTGGGCAGGGTTCTTCAGAAGCTGGCTCTGGAAAAGGTGTACGCCGTTCTCGTGGCCCCAAGGTGGCCAAGACAAGTGAGGTTCGGCTGGCAGTGGTCCAGTTCGTTCTGCCTCTTCGGCCCGATCTGCTCACTCAGGGTCAATTGTGTTACCCCAATTTACCAGCGCTGGGTTTGATGGCCTGGCTGCTGAAACCTCCTCCATCCTGAAGGAGGAGGGTCTTTCTGATTCTGTCGTTAAGACTCTGATCAGTGCCCGGAAGAGGTCTTCTTCCATCACCTACTATAGGACTTGGAAAGCCTATATCGCTTGGTGTGAGATAAGATCTTTTCCTTGTAGGGTCTTTTCGGTCTCCAGGGTTCTGGAGTTTTTACAATCAGGGCTGGACTCTGGTCTCCAGCTAAGTACGTTGAAAGGGCAGGTCTCTGCCTTATCTATCTTTTTTCAGAAGCGTGTTGCGCTTAAACCTTTAGTTAAAACTTTTTTCCAGGGGGTTACGCATGTGCGGCCTCCCAGGAAACCATTACTCCCTGTTTGGGATTTGAATTTGGTTCTTTCTGCTCTTCAGGCTCCTCCTTTTGAGCCTTTGCAAGATATTGCTTTGTCTACCCTGACTCTGAAGATGTCTTCTTGGTAGCTATCACTTCTGTCCGGCGTGTCTCAGAGTTGGCGGCCTTAACTATCCAGGCGCCTTACTTTGAGAGGCATCAGGATAAAGTGGTCTTTCGGTTTAAACCAGACTTTCTTCCTAAGGTTGTTTCTGCTTTTCATTTGAACCAAGATATTGTTCTTCCCTCCTTGTGTCCTAATCCTAAGAATGACAAAGAGAGGGTTTTGCATTGTTTGGATGTAGTACGCTGTGTTAAGTACTACTTGATTATCACGTCTCCTTTTCGTAGGACGGATTCCTTTTTTGTTGTGCCCCATGGGCCTAAGAAGGGTTTGGCACCAGCCAAATCTGCCATTAGCAAGTGGATACGTCAGGCCGTTACTGCGGCCTATTCTGCTAAGGGAAGAGTTCCCCCTTTTCGTATCACTGCTCATTCCACTCGCGCTGTTGGGGCGTCTTGGGCTTTTCAGCACCAAGCTTCTGTTGAACAGGTTTGTAAGGCCGCCACCTGGTCTTCTGTTCACACTTTTTCTAAGTTTTACAAAGTTGATGTACGGGCTTCAGCGGATGCTGTTTTTGGCCGCAAAGTTCTGCAGACTGCAGTCATTTAAGCTATGCTTCACCTGGCCTTGAGATGCCCTTCCCTTGTGGACACTGCTTTTGGATGTCCCATTAAGTGATGAATATTTAGAAGTGAAGCGGGATGTGTGGCACACCAAGAATAATACCATTTTGTGAGTACTCACCTGAAAAATGGATATTGTTGGTGTGCCACACACCCCGCTTCACCCCCACCCTTTTCGGTATTACCGAAGCATTTATATGGTGAAGCCCTCTTTTTTTTATTTATATATCAAAATTGATTTTTGAGGTTACCGGTGAAATACTGGTACCTTGTCTTTCTGCTTTTTAAATATACTGGTGATTGAAGGGAGGTACCAGGTATATATAGGCCGGAAGGGGGCTCGTTACAAGACTTCCTCTCTGCACTACGTCACCTGGCGGTGGATTAACCCAATAATGGATGAATATTTAAGAAGTGAAGCGGGGTGTGTGGCACACCAACAATATCCATTTTTCAGGTGAGTACTCACAAAATGGTATTTTCCGGCGGACGCAGTGAAGCACTGGTCGTCTCCCCCCGAGGTGGATGCTCCTGTTTTGGGGTTGTCCAGCTCCTCAGTCCTCCATTCTCCGGAGTGCACTACCCTCAAGGATGGTGAGGATAAACGCATTGACCAGATGGCTTGTCATGGTTTTGCCAGTGTTGGATCTGCCTTGCGGCCGGTTTGTGCTTCTGCGCTTGTACTGGTTGCTGCCAGGTCGGTTATTAGAGGATTGTTGACCTCGCCCGGGCTTGACCCGGCTAGTGAGGAGTTTGCCGACCTTAAAGTGGACCAACACCCAGGATTTTGACTATCCTGGGTTTTGGTCCACTTCGGCGGGGCACCCCGATCGGGGGTGCCCCGCTGTGTGAAACCCCCCAGAAAGCCCCAAAATCTTACCTGTCCCCGCTGCCACGTGACAGGACGGTCCAATCCCCGCCAACGTCCAGGCGGGGATCAGGAACGTCCAAGCGGGCGCGCGCACGTCTACAGGGGCGCGAGGGAGGCGGCGGCGGCGGTAAGCGATTTGGGGTGTCTGGGGGGGTTTCACCCCGTGGGACATCCCGATCTTATAGATTTCCGGGCCGATCACCTCTCGGTGTTGGTCCACTTTAAGCGCTGTGAGTTATTCTTATCCTTTGTACTGTCCGCCCTGGACGACACTGGACGTGATGTGTAGCAGAGCTGCGTCTCTGCTTGTGGCTATCCGCCGGTCGGTTTGGTTACGCCAGTGGGCGGCTGATTTTGTGTCCAAAAAGTCGCTCACGGCCCTTCCCTTTGTGGGGTTGCGGCTCTTTGGAGAAAAATTGGATTTGGTGGCAAAGGGAGGTAAGTTACCTCAGCGTAAGAAGCAGCGTCGTCCCTTTCGGGGGGCGGCTTCCTTCTCTCAGTCCTTTCGTAGAGTCGGCAGGGGTTCGGCTTTTCCCTCGTCCAGAAATGATTCCTGTACCAGGGGCAGGGTTCGGGCCCGTCCAGGACACAGTTGGGGCTCCAAGCCTAGAGTCGCTGCCAAGTCGGCTCAGCAATGAGCGAGCGCCCTCACCCTTGCGGGTGGGGGGACGGCTGCAACTCTTCTCCCAGGTTTGGGTTCAAGAGGTCTCGGACAGGTGGATTCAGGAAGTGGTGTCTTCCGGTTACAAGCTGGAGTTTGAGTTCCGTCCCCCTCCCAGATTCTTCAGTTCTTGGGTGCCGTCAGATCCTCTGGCCGCCCAGGGGCTTCGGGTGGCAGTAGCATGTCTCTTGGACATGGCTGTCATCTGCCCGGTGCCCCACTCAGACCGGGGCCTGGGCTTCTATTCCAATTTGTTCACGGTGCCCAAGAAGGATGGATCCGTTCAACAGGTTTGTCAGTCCCCGGAAGTTCCGTATGGAAACTCTGCGTTCAGCCATCCATTCACTTCGTCAGGGGGACTTCATGACGTCCATAGACATCAAGGATGCTTACCTGCATATTCCAGTATTTCCGGCACACCAGAGATTCCTCAGGTTTGTCGTGGACAATCGTCATTTTCAGTTTGTGGCTCTTCCGTTTGGCCTTACCTCGGCTCCAAGGGTTTTTACCAAGGTGTTGGCAGGAGTGATGGCCATCCTCAGAGCCAGGGGTATCCACATCATGCCCTATCTGGACTATCTTCTCATCATGGCGTTTTCCCTCAGTCAGGCGCAGCTGGATACCAGGAATGTGGTGTCCACTCTGGAGAGTTTCGGTTGGGTGATCAACTATCCCAAGTCCTGCCTCACTCCCTCCAGGGTGGAGTCCATCCGGCTAGGGATGCGACTCGTGGGATTGATGGTGGCGTCGTTCGAGGCGGTTCCCTTTGCCCAGTTTCACAAGGACGCTCCAGCACCATCTCTTGGCGGCCTGGGACGGGTCCCCGCTGTCTTTGGATCAGTCCTTTTCTGATGTCCCCCCGGGTGCGGCGTTCCCTTCGGTGGTGGCTGAAACCGAGCAATCTGACGAGGGGCAGGTCCTTTCTGACCCCTCGTTGGGAGACCGTCACCACGGATGCTAGCCTGTCAGGTTGGGGGGGATTTTGGAAGGATCTTCAGTTTCAGGGCCTGTGGGGGCTTCAGGAGGCTCACGATTCCATCAATGTTCTGGAGTTGAGAGCCATCAGGCTGGTTCTGGCTCACTTGACTCATCAGTTGCGGGGCCTACCGTTTCAAGTTTGGTCGGACAATCGGACGGCCTACATCAATCACCAGGGAGGGACTTGCAGCAGGCGTGCCCTCAGGGAAGTGTCCTTGATCCTTGCCTGGGCATCTCGGCGGTGTACATTCCGGGAGTGCAGAACACGGAGGCGGACTCCCTGAGCAGGGGGTCTTCTCGCCGGGGGGAATGGCCGCTCTGCCCCAAGGTGTTTCGGTCGCTTTGCCAATGGTGGGGGTCTCCGGAGGTGGACCTCTTTGCCTCTTGTCACAATCACAAGCTTCCGGCATTTGTCTCTCTCGTGGGATCCACTGGCTCTGGCAGCAGATGCCATGTCTCTGAACTGGAGGGATCTGGGGTTTCTGTACCTGTTCCTCGGTTAACCATGGTGGGCAGAGTGGTGCGCAAGCTGGCCCTAGAGGGTGCGTCGGCAATCCTGGTGGCTCCAAGGTGGCCAAGACAGGTGTGGTTCGCAGACGTGGTAAGGTTGGCGGAGGATCAGTTAGACCTGCCCCTTCTGCCGGATCTGCTCACTCAGGAGCCACTGCTCTACCCCAATTTACCAACGCTGGCTTTGACGGCGTGGTTGCTGAAACCTCCATCTTGAGGGAGGAAGGTCTTTCTGATGCTGTCATTCAGACTCTGGTTAGGGCTAAAAAGAAGTCTTCCTCTGCCATCTACTACAGGATTTGGAGGTCTTATATTGATTGGTGTGAGGTCAGGGCCTTGCCTTGCAGGGCATTCTCTATCCCTAGGGTTTTGGAATTTCTGCAACATGGTCTGGACCAAGGTTTGCAGCTTAGTACGCTGAAGGGGCAGGTTTCTGCCCTGACGGTTTTCTTTCAAAAGTCTTTTGCCCTTCATCCTCTGGTTAAGACTTTTTCCAGGGGGTTACGCATGTGTGGCCTGCTAGGAAGCCTTTGCTCCCAGTTTGGGATTTGAATTTGATTTTGTCTGCCTTGCAAGGTCCTCCTTTTGAACCTTTGCAGGATGTTGCACTTCGCGCTTACTCAGAAGGTTGTTTTTCTGGTTGCCATCACCTCCGTTCAACGTGTTTCGGAGTTGGCAGCCTTGTCTGTTAAGGCTCCTTACTTTTGAGAGGCATCAGGACAAGGTTGTTTTCCGCTTCAAACCAGATTTCCTTCCTAAGGTGGTCTCTGCTTTTCATTTGAATCAGGATATTGTTCTTCCCTCCTTGTGTCCTAAGCACAGCAATGACAAGGAGAGGGTTTTGCATTCTTTGGATGTGGTTCGCTGTGTGAAGTACTATTTGGTGGCTACTTCTCCTTTTCGTAGGACTGACGCCCTTTTGTGGTGCCCTCTGGGCCTAGGAAGGGTTTGGCTCCTGCCAAGTCTTCCATTAGTAAATGGATTTGCCAGGCCATTGTTGGGACCTATTCTGCCAAGGGGAAGGTTCCCCCTTTTCGTGTTACTGCTCATTCTACTCGTGCTGTTGGGGCGTCATGGGCCTTCCAGCACCAGGCTTCTGTTGATCAGGTTTGTAAGGCTGCTACTTGGTCTTCGGTTCACACTTTTTCCAAGTTTTACAAGGTTGATGTTTGGGCCTCAGCGGATGCTGTTTTTGCAAGTCTTAAAGGAGCCACAGCACTCAACCCTGTTAGCTTGCAGGCCAGCCTATAATCTGTCTCTAAACTGTTTTTAACCAAGAGGACTCGGTCACACACATCTGCAGAAGTATGCTTAAGCTGCACCACTACGCCAAAGTGCCTCTGTGGGGTGCAGTCCTAACTCTAATCTCTGAGAGCCCATCTTGGACATACAGTGCAATAGATAAATTGGGAGCAGGCTTACCTGAGGTTGCCCTAAACCTCTCAAGTGCAAGCCATGGGGTGGAAGGGTCAAAGACCTTGCAATACAGCCTAGACCCCACACACCATGTGCTTGCACAAATTCAAAAGAAACAAAGGGGGGGTGGCAGCCGCTCAGACCATTTTATAACTAACATGGGAGGTGCACGTTAGCAGGGCAATTAGTCCTTTAAGACTTGTGTATACTAATTGCCCTGCTAACGTGCACCTCCCAGGTTAGTTATAAAATGGTCTGAGCGGCTGCCACCCCCCCTTTGTTTCTTTTGAATTTGTGCAAGCACATGGTGTGTGGGGTCTAGGCTGTATTGCAAGGTCTTTGACCCTTCCACCCCATGGCTTGCACTTGAGAGGTTTAGGGCAACCTCAGGTAAGCCTGCTCCCAATTTATCTATTGCACTGTATGTCCCAGATGGGCTCTCAGAGATTAGAGTTAGGACTGCACCCCACAGAGGCACTTTGGCGTAGTGGTGCAGCTTAAGCATACTTCTGCAGATGTGTGTGACCGAGTCCTCTGTTTTTAACCAAGTTTAGAGACAGATTATAGGCTGGCCTGAAAGCTAACAGGGTTGAGTGCTGTGGATGCTGTTTTTGGCCGCAAGGTTCTGCAAGCTGAAGTGGTTTAAGTTTGTGCCTTGTTTTTTGGATCCCTGCCCTTTATGGACACTGCTATTGGATGCCCCAAGTGTAATGAATGTCTTGAAGCGGGGTGTGTGACATACTTAGAATAATACCATTTTGTGAATACTCACCAGTAAAATGGGTATGTCACACACCTCGCTTCACCCTGCCCTTTTGTATTCTGGATCCTTTATCCTATATATCAGGGGTCCCCAACCCTGTCCTCAAGGCCCACCAACAGGCCAGGTTTTGCGGACCTCCACAAAGATGCACAGGTGGAGTAATTAGTGCAGCTGCAGAGCAATAGAGCTGGCTATTTGGAGATCCAAAAAACATGACATGGTGGGCCTTGAGGACAGGGTTGAGGGTCTGACCTTTTTTTTTTTTGTTATCCTCTCTGCAAGATCGCCATCTACAGGTCAGTATACCCAAGTGTAATGAATGTCTTGAAGTGGGGTGTGTGACATACTTACAATACCCATTTTACAGGTGAGTATTCACAAAATGGTATTTTTTCTCTTCTAGAAAATGTTGTTCAGCCTCTGGTTGGCGACATCTGGTGAGAATACCCTGTCCCTAGCACCTTTATAAATGTTTACTTAGGATATTAGTGATGTGTTCAATATTTATTTTACACGCTGTGTGTGTATATATATAAAAAAAAAAAAAAAAAATTATATATATATATATATATATATAATATTTATATTGTGGGATATTGGGGCGAACGGTAGTGACACAGACAACAGTTCTCTCTCGGCAAAGCAGGTTTATTTCAGGAAAATGCAAGTATTCAAATGAAACAATACTTCTCCATTCATAGGTTGCAGTGTTAATGCAGAAAATCAAAACAAATGGTTACATCACCAAATAAAGGTAAATCCAGGGCTGGGGATTCCAGCAAGCTGTGGGCCAAAAGAAAGTCCAATCCAGATTGCAGGGCAAAGCAGCCCGCCGCTTCTCACCCCCAACAGTCCAAGAGTGGGGCGCAGAAGCCAAGTCCTCCGGCTTAATAGTCCAGTGTTGTTATTCATTCATACAACATGCAGTTCAGCCTGAGCTTCCTCCATCAGGCTGGTCAAAGACAAATGACTGGCTCAGTGGGAGCCTTTTATTCAGGTTCCTTCCTGAAATCAATCTAACCAGGTGTGCAAGGCCTGAGATCAGAAGAAACCTAGGAGTGGGGAATGTGACCAGGGTTCTGAAATCCTGGCATGGATCGTGCTCTATACAGCACTGTAGGGGAAAAATATACTCCATCCAGGACTTCTCCACACACTTTACCACTATATATAATATATATATAATATATATATAATATATTATAAAAAAAATATATATTCTAAGTATGTCACACACCCCACTTCAAACATTAATTATTACACTTGGGTTATACCACCAGCAGGTGACGACGTTGCAGAGAAGTCATGAAAAAACAAGCCCCTCCTGGTCTATACATACCTGGTACCTCCCACTCATTCCCCAGTGTTCTTCTCTGCAAGATGGCGACAAGACAGAAGAAAGAAGTCTCCTGCTTGCAGGTAGCCGGGGTCAGACCCCGGCCCCCCCCACGGTCTATTTCTGCCCGGCCTTTTGTGTTATCAGCCCCCTGTTGAATGTGTAGCCTCCCAGTTTAGGCTGTCGGCTGGGCAAAGTGTAGACGGCACTTAAGGTGCCTAGGAGATTAGCTCCTCCGCTCGACCCCATATTATGGGGCATAGTGGTTATCCGGCCTGGTGATCCGGATGTGGGATGACCCGGCCCTATTGTCCCTATTAGATTCCTCCTTTCCAGCTTGGTCCCTTCTCCCTGCGCTTTTTGAGAGTGGTGGGGGGGTTTGTGTGTGTCAGGTGTCTGTTTTTTACTTGGATCGGGGCCGGGCGGCCTGGGGGTTGTGTGCCGCCAGCCCGCGCGTTTTGTGAGTGTGTTGGGGGGGTGCTCTGCTGGTGCCCCCCGGACTGTGTTTCCCGTGCAGGGGTCGGGCGGCGTGAGGGTCGCCGGCCCGCCGCTCTGCGTGTGTTTTTACTGCGGGCGCCATGTCCGTGGCGCCCGCTACTATGCTCCAGTCGGGGTGGGCGGGGCCGGGCGGCGTGGTGCCGCCGGCCCGCCTGTCTTCAGTGCGGGTGCCTTTAGTTAGGCGGCTGTGGTATCCCCGGCGCTGGGTACTGCTGGTCGGGCGTGGCCGGGCGGCGTCCGTGTCGCCCGCCCGCCTGGCTATCGCCATTGTCTGGGCGCCCGCCTTCGCCTTGCTCCTTGGTGGCGGTGGGGGGCGGGGCCGCGTCGCGCGCGGCCCGCGCTTCCTCCGGATTGGTGGCGGGGCCTCAGCGCTTCCCGCGCACGCTGGGCCCGCCCTTCCTTTCCCTCTGCTGCTTCCTCGCTCCTTAAGGTAGGCTGGGGCGGTTGTCGGTTATTAAGGTGGTCTTCTGGCTGGGGGCATTTTTTATTGCTATTGTTGATAGCAAGCTATTTTTGTGTGCTGGGTGTCCTATTGGGGCTTCCCTGGCTTTTCACAGGTAACCATAGTGTTTGGAATATATATATATATATATATATATATATATATATTTTTTTTTTATGGATATGTGTATATTTGTATATATTTTGATTGGTCCTGAGTGGCACAGGTCCAGTTTATTAGTCGCCCTCCATGCCACAGAATTCATGTTATTGTGTTTTGTCGATGTGCTTGGTGTGACTGTTGTCTTCCTTTCGGATTCTGGGATCCCATGCTGCAGGGCTCTCCTGGTCTTGGATACCTGGCTAGTGGGGTGTTTTGTCCTTACCTTCCCCTTATTGGCATTTTTTGCAAATTTCCCCATTTCAGGGCCATTATTAAATAAAGTAATTTAAGGGGCATCCCGGGTCGCATTTTGTGTAAATCCCTGGTTATTGCGATTACCATAAATTCCCCATATGGAGGCTACCAAAGATTCCGGAAACGGTCCTTCGGGGCAGTCCAGGTTGTGCGGGGGGTGTAGGGCTCCGCTCCCAGGGGATGATGTCATTATATGTATTCCATGTGCACAGCGGAACATTGAGCACCAGTCCGGCACCCCGGTGTCCGGTCATTCCTCGGCCGCTCCATCTCCCTCCCCTCCTCGCCTGTTCCGGACCCCGTGTGACGTTGTCATTGGGGGTGATTCGCAATCTGAGGTTTGCGCCCGATTGGCCAGCCTCGAGGAAATGTTTTCCGCTGTGGTCGCTCAGAAGGCTTTGGCTAAGCGGAGACGCTTGTCCCCGCCTCCGTCGGACTCAGATGATGAGGTTGTTGAGGCTCTGGATTGGTCAGATCGTCCCCTTGAAGAGGGTGAGCTTATTGAGGGTCTAGATGATCCTAAGGTTCAGCAGCTGCTGGGTGCTGAGGATGACCAGGCCACGGGGTTGGTCCCTGACACGTCTTCCATTCTGGCCCAAATGTTGAGGTTTTGGATTTGGACCCTCCTGAAGTTGCTCCTCGGCCAAAGGGTCAGCTTTTTGGGGTGTCCAAGCCGCGCTTGGAGTTTCCCAGTCAACAGCATTTTGTGGATGTTGTCCTTAAGGAATGGGAGCAACCTACGCGTCTCGTTGGGGTGCCGCCTAGCTGGGATAGAAAGTATCCCTTTCCGGCGGACTTGGTGAAGCGTTGGTCTGTCCCTCCCGAGGCTGATGCTCCGGTTTTGGGACTATTAATACGGCGGTTGTACATTCCCCATGACACGACTTCTCTTAAGGAATGTGATGAGTTTTCTTGCCTTGAGCGTTGTGAATTCTTCGTTTCATTTATTCTTGCCGCTCAGGATGATGCCATGTTAATGTGTGGCAGGGCTACGGCTCTGTTGGTGGCTATCCGCCGCTCGGTGTGGCAGTGGACTGCTGATTTTAATTCTAAGAGATCGCTCACGGCTCTTCCCTCTCGGGGTTTGAGACTTTTCGGTGAGAAGCTTGATTCTGTTGCCAAGGGAGGTAAGTTACCTCAGTGCAAGATATTTCGTCGCTCCTTTTGGGGGGCGGCCCCCTTCAATCCTTCCTTTCGGGGAGCCAGAGCCGGCAGGGGTGCGGGCTTCTTGGCTTCAAGGGGTGCCAGCTGGAACAGGGGTAATGGCCGCAGCCGTCCCGTTCACGTCTGGGGCACCAAGCCCAAGCCAGCTACCAAGCCCGCTCAGCAATGAGGGGGCGCCCTCACCCTTACGGGTGGGGGGACGGCTGCGACTCTTCTCCGGGGATGGGACCAGGAGGTCTCGGACAGATGGATCTGGGAGGTGGTGTCGGCCGGTTACAAGCTGGAGTTCGAGTCCCGCCCTCCTCCAAGGTTTCTCAGGTATCGTGTCCCTTCAGATCGTTTGGCCGTGCAGGGGCTCCTGGCGGCGGTAAGGAATCTTCTGGAAATGGCAGTCATTTGCCCGGTCCCTCCTTCGGAGGTGGGGCGCGGGTATTATTCCAATCTCTTCACAGTGCCCAAAAAAGGATGGGTCGTTCTGTCCCATCCTGGATTTGGAGTTTCTCAACCTGTTTGTTCGTCCCAGGAAGTTTCGCATGGAAACTCTGCGGTTTGCGATCAATTCGCTTCTGCAGGGGGACTTTATGACGTCCATAGGCATCACGGATGCATACCTTCACATTCCGATCTTTCCAGCTCACCAGAGGTTTCTTCGCTTTGTGGTGGAGGATTGGCATTTTCAGTTTGTGGCTCTTCCATTCGGCCTCACCTCGGTGCCGAGAGTGTTCACCAAGGTGTTGGCGGGCGTGATGGCCCTGCTCAGAGCTTAGGGGATTCGCATTGTGCCTTTTCTGGATGATCGGCTGGGTGATCAACTACCCCAAGTCCTCTCTGGTTCCGGCCAGGGTGGTGACCTTTCTGGGGATGTCCTTGGACTCTTGCCAGCACAGTCTTTCTCCCTCAGGCCAAGGTTCTTTTGATTCAGGAATTGGCTCAGCTTTTTCTTTCCAATTCTCGCCCGTCCATCCGTCTAGGGATGTGACTGGTGGGGCTGATGGTAGCTTCTTTCAAGGCAGTTCCCTTCGCGCAGTTTCACACGCGGACGCTTCAGCTTCGTCTGTTGGCGTCTTGGGACCGGCGACCGCGATCGTTGGATCGGTCCTTCCGGATGTCCCCCCGGGTTCGGCAGTCTCTACTGTGGTGGTTGGTCTCGGACAATCTCTTGAAGGGTAGGTCATTTCTGACCCTGCTTTGGGTAACTGTCACCACGGACGCCAGTTTGTCAGGATGGGGAGGTTTCTGGAAGGATCTTCGGTTCCGGGGGCGGTGGGGTCCTCAGGAAGCCCACTCGTCCATCAATGTTTTGGAGTTGAGAGCCATCTGGTTGGTTTTTGTCTCACTTGACGCAGCATTTGCAGGGCTTGCCGGTTCAGGTTCGATCGGACAATCGGACGGCGGTTGCTTTCATCAATCACCAAGGAGGGACTCGCAGTCTGGGTGTGCTCAGAGAGGTGTCTCTGATCCTAGTTTGGGCGGAGACTCATGTCCCTTGCATCTCGGCAGTAGACATTCCAGGAGTGGAAACCACGGAGGCGGACTTTCTGAGCCGGCGTTCTTCCTGTCGGGGAGAATGGTCTCTCCACCCCCAGGTGTTTCGGTCGCTTTGTCTCCGGTGGGGGACGCCGGAGGTGGATCTGTTTGTCTCTCGTCACATTCACAAGCTTCTGACATTCGTGTCGCTTTCCCAGGATCTTCTGGCTCTGGCGGCGGATGCCATGGCCCTGAGTTGGGGGGGACCTGGGGTTTCTTTATCTGTTTTCTCTGATCCCCATGCTAGGCAGGGTGCTGCGAGAGTTGGTTCTGGAAGGGGTTCCCGCCATTCTTGTGGCTCCAAGGTGGCCAAGGCGGGTGTGGTTCGCAGACATCGTTCGTCTGGCAGTGGATCAGTTTCGATCTGCCTCTTTGGCCAGATCTCCTCACTCAGGGTCAACTGTGCTACCCCAGTTTACCAACGTTGGCTTTGACGGCTTGGCTGCTGAAACCTCCATCTTAAAGGAGGAGGGTTTTTCGGATTCGGCCATTCGGACTCTTATCAGTGCCAGGAAGAGATCCTCTTCTTCCATCTATTATAGGGTTTGGAGATCTTATATTGGTTGGTGTGAGGCTAGATCTTTGCCCTGTCGGGTCTTTTCTGTTTCTAGGATTTTGGAATTTCTTCAATCTGGGCTGGACTCTGGTCTTCAGCTGAGTACTTTGAAGGGGCAGGTTCTGCCTTGTCTATCTTTTTAGGTCAGTTGCACTCCATCCTTTGGTCAGGACTTTTTTCCAGGGGGTTCGTATCTGCGGCCTCCTAGGAAGCCTTTGCTCCCTGTTTTGGGTTTTGAATTTGGTTCTCTCTGCTCTTCAGGCTTCTTCTTGAGCCTTTGCAGGTTATTGTTCTTCCTACTCTGATTCTGAAGGTTGCCTTGTTGGTGGCCATCACTTCTGTTCTGCGTGTCTCGGAGTTGGCAGCCTTGTTGGTTCGGGGCTCTTCACTTTGAGAGACGTCAGGTCAAGGTGGTTTTCCACTTCAAACCGGACCTTCTTGCTAAGGTGGTCTCTGCTTTTCGTCTTAACCAGGACATTGTTCTTCCTTCCTTGCGTCCTGAGCCTAGGAATGACGAGGAGAGGGTTTGCACTGTTTGGAAGTACTGTTTGTTTACTACTTCTCTTTTTTTTTTTTTTTTGTATAATATAAGTTTATTCAAGTTTTCAGGGTTAACAGTGTACATTTAAGACATAGCAAGATAACAATGACAAGAATGATAATCTAACATAAGCATGTCGGACTGCAGGTTTAACTATTATCATCAAAACAGTCATCGTGCAACGAAATCAACCACCGCCCCCTCCCGCCCATCACGGCCTCCGCCCTACCCCGGCTCCATACCGCGGTGCCTCAAGCCGTACTCTAATCCCGTAGGCTATAACAATCGCCAGCCCAGCCTTTAAGCCGGAGGCTCCTGTCCTCCCATAGGGCCAGTCTGAGGGTCCAGCGGGCCTCTCAGCTGCAGACCGTCCGGTCACGTCAGAGCAGGATTGATGCAGGTGGGAGCGGGTTCGGCCTACCTCGTCCCCTGCAGACCTTCAGCAATAACGAGAAGGAAATAGTGATAAAGAAAAGATTAGATATAGAACTAAGGAGACACTAGGAAGGGGAGGGAGGAGCAAGGGGAAGGGGGGAGATTAGGGTAAGGGAGGCAGGAGCGCGTGGCCAATCACCGTCTATGGTGCTTCAGAGGGTAGGCGATTATCTCTGTAGTCAATCCACACCGCCCACGCCCGCGTGTGCGCCTCCTGCATACCCCTGGCCTCCATAATCATCTCCTCCATTCTGCGTATGTTCTCAACCTCCTGAGCCCACTCCACGAACGTCGGCAAGACCGCAGACCTCCAATGTCTTGGAATGACTGTCCTCATTGCTGTGATGAAGTGTCGCAAGATCCCTTTTTTGTTCCCAGAAATGGACCCAGGAAGCAGAGACAACAGCGCCAACTGCGGGGTGTTCTGCACCGACTCCCCCATAATGGAGTTATAGGTTGACACGACCCTCTCCCAGAGGCTCCCAACAGCAGGGCAACCCCACCAGATATGCAACATGGTGCCAAGCTCTTTCGAACACCGCCAGCACCTATCAGAGCTGGAGTTATTGTATTTATGGATATCCACCGGGCATCTATACCACCGGGTCAAAACCTTATAATTCCTTTCCTGTGCTGCACATGGGGTCGAGAGTTTATGGGTGAAGAGGTAAATCTTATCTAAGTCTTCGTCATCTAACTGTACGCCCAGTTCCTTTTCCCATTTTCTAATGAATCCCGGCGGTGAGCTATGCCTAATCCCCAACATCGTACGATACAGGACAGCGACCGCATGTTTATCCGGGGGGGCTCGAGTCAACGTATGCTCCAACTGCGTTAGAGGCCTAACGCCCCGGTCCGCTAGGTTCTGGGATTTTATAAAGGCACTCAACTGATTATACAGGAGCCACGAGATACGTCGACCCGGTGCGTTCTGCCTCATCTCTTCCAACGTGGGGACCCTGCCCGAGGCCATAATGTCTCCTATAGTAACATTAGAGGATGCCTCCCACGCCAGGAAACCCCTGGCCCGCACGCCCGGAGCAAAGGAGTAATTATCAAAAAGTGGGGTCAAAGGGCCGGGCCTATGGATCACTTCTCCCCGCTTGGTCAGGTTGTCCCACACCTTCAAGAATTGCCCTGCCAAGAATGGAAGGGTATCCCTCCGTTGTTTGGGTAGAGGGCCACCCCACGGCAGAGAGATTGGGTTAACGGGAGACAGCATCTTCTCTAGCTCCACCCACTGTTTTTTCTCCCCTCGTTCGGCCCAGTCCAAGATGCGGAGAGTCATGGCTGCTGCATGGTATGTTTTCAGATCGGGAAGCCCCGCCCCCCCGTTCGGTTTAAGCCTAGTAAGCGTACTAAATCTTATCCGTGGCTTCCCTGTGCCCCACACAAATCTCAAGAAAGCCGTTTTCAGCCTCCTGAAAAAGCAGCTGGGTAAGTATATGGGGATCGTTCGAAAAAAATAAAGGAATTTGGGGAGAATATCCATTTTTAACACATTAATCCTCCCAAACCATGAGAGTTGCCTATTATTATACGCAGTCAGCTCACTCAACGTCCTCAGGAGCAGGGGGGAGTAGTTAAGTTCGTATAGACGGGACAGGTCGGCAGGCACCTCGACGCCGAGGTATTTTATGGAGTGGGGCTGCCATTTAAATGAGAAGTCGGACTCCAACTGTCTTACCATCTGCTGCGAGAGGGAGACATTCAAAGCCTCCGACTTCGAGTAATTAATTTTAAAATTACTCACACGCCCGAAGGTCTCAAATTCCTTGAGGGCCACAGGAAAGGAAGTCAAAGGGGCTCCCAGATGCAGCAGCAGGTCGTCAGCGTACAAGGAGGCCTTGTATTCCCGGTCTCCCACTACCACGCCCCTAATGTCAGGATTCTGCCGTATCGCCACCGCTAGATGCTCCATTGTAATGACATATAGCAATGGGGAGAGTGGGCACCCTTGCCGTGTACCATTATTAACCTTAAAGGCCGATGAGAGGAGACCATTCACCCTTACTCTTGCCGTAGGCCCAGAGTATAGCGCCAATATCCTGGACAGGAGGGACGGACCAACACCGACCTGCTGGAGAGAGGCCTTAAGAAACATCCAATCTACTCTATCGAATGCCTTCTCTGCATCGCATGATAACAGGCACGCAGGTAGCTTATTGGAGTTTGCATATGCGATCAGGTTCAATACCTTATTGGTGTTGTCCCGTGCCTCCCGCCCCGGCACAAACCCCACCTGGTCTAGGTTTATCACTCCCGGGAGCAGCGGCTGGAGCCTAGAAGATATAATTTTAGCGTATAGTTTAATATCTACATTAATTAGTGATATTGGCCTATAACTGCTACACAAGGAGGGGTCCTTCCCCGGCTTGGGCAGGACTGTAATAATGGCCTCCAGAGACTGCCCCGGGAATCCGCATTTAGGGCCTATGGAGTTAAACACTCTGACCAGGAAGGGAATCAGCTCGGGAGCCAACTGCTTATAAAATTTGGGGGTGTAACCATCTGCCCCCGGGCTTTTACCTTGTGGCGTCTCTCTAATTGCCTTGGCCACCTCGTGCACCGAAAAAGGCTCCTCCAGTGCCTCCGCTTCCTCCTCAGGAATGGGGGGAAGAGGGGTATCATGAACATATTTAACTACATCCTCCGGGGGGTCCGCAGACATCGGGGTGATCTGGTCCTGCCTTAAATTATATAAGGATTGGTAGTAGTCCCTGAACGCGTCTACTATTTGGGAAGGCATCATAGTCATATGCCCCTGTGGTCCCCTGATACTGGGTACATAAGTGGTCGCACTTCTAGGGTGAAGCGCCCTGGCTAGTAGCCTTCCACATTTGTCGGCTGATTCGTAATAGATGGCCTTCTGACGTTCCCTAAACCTTAGGTACGCTTGACTATATATTCCCTGTAGCTTCTCCCTAGCCTTCAGTAAGTCGAGGAGCAAACCATTTGTTGGGTTCCTTTTATGGTCCCGTTCTAGGGATTGAATGAGCTGTATAGTATCCCGGATTGAGGCGGCTCGCTGCTTTTTCAGCCTGGTCCCGTGCTTAATGAACTCTCCCCTCACTACACATTTCAAGGCCTCCCATTGATATGGAAGGGGTGTGGGGTAAGTATATGGGGATCGTTCGAAAAAAATAAAGGAATTTGGGGAGAATATCCATTTTTAACACATTAATCCTCCCAAACCATGAGAGTTGCCTATTATTATACGCAGTCAGCTCACTCAACGTCCTCAGGAGCAGGGGGGAGTAGTTAAGTTCGTATAGACGGGACAGGTCGGCAGGCACCTCGACGCCGAGGTATTTTATGGAGTGGGGCTGCCATTTAAATGAGAAGTCGGACTCCAACTGTCTTACCATCTGCTGCGAGAGGGAGACATTCAAAGCCTCCGACTTCGAGTAATTAATTTTAAAATTACTCACACGCCCGAAGGTCTCAAATTCCTTGAGGGCCACAGGAAAGGAAGTCAAAGGGGCTCCCAGATGCAGCAGCAGGTCGTCAGCGTACAAGGAGGCCTTGTATTCCCGGTCTCCCACTACCACGCCCCTAATGTCAGGATTCTGCCGTATCGCCACCGCTAGATGCTCCATTGTAATGACATATAGCAATGGGGAGAGTGGGCACCCTTGCCGTGTACCATTATTAACCTTAAAGGCCGATGAGAGGAGACCATTCACCCTTACTCTTGCCGTAGGCCCAGAGTATAGCGCCAATATCCTGGACAGGAGGGACGGACCAACACCGACCTGCTGGAGAGAGGCCTTAAGAAACATCCAATCTACTCTATCGAATGCCTTCTCTGCATCGCATGATAACAGGCACGCAGGTAGCTTATTGGAGTTTGCATATGCGATCAGGTTCAATACCTTATTGGTGTTGTCCCGTGCCTCCCGCCCCGGCACAAACCCCACCTGGTCTAGGTTTATCACTCCCGGGAGCAGCGGCTGGAGCCTAGAAGATATAATTTTAGCGTATAGTTTAATATCTACA
Organism: Gastrophryne carolinensis; assembly: GCA_027917425.1. Lineage (NCBI taxonomy): Eukaryota > Metazoa > Chordata > Amphibia > Anura > Microhylidae > Gastrophryne > Gastrophryne carolinensis. The sequence goes on from CM051238.1 coordinate 118,469,614, forward strand.
TTAATTAGTGATATTGGCCTATAACTGCTACACAAGGAGGGGTCCTTCCCCGGCTTGGGCAGGACTGTAATAATGGCCTCCAGAGACTGCCCCGGGAATCCGCATTTAGGGCCTATGGAGTTAAACACTCTGACCAGGAAGGGAATCAGCTCGGGAGCCAACTGCTTATAAAATTTGGGGGTGTAACCATCTGCCCCCGGGCTTTTACCTTGTGGCGTCTCTCTAATTGCCTTGGCCACCTCGTGCACCGAAAAAGGCTCCTCCAGTGCCTCCGCTTCCTCCTCAGGAATGGGGGGAAGAGGGGTATCATGAACATATTTAACTACATCCTCCGGGGGGTCCGCAGACATCGGGGTGATCTGGTCCTGCCTTAAATTATATAAGGATTGGTAGTAGTCCCTGAACGCGTCTACTATTTGGGAAGGCATCATAGTCATATGCCCCTGTGGTCCCCTGATACTGGGTACATAAGTGGTCGCACTTCTAGGGTGAAGCGCCCTGGCTAGTAGCCTTCCACATTTGTCGGCTGATTCGTAATAGATGGCCTTCTGACGTTCCCTAAACCTTAGGTACGCTTGACTATATATTCCCTGTAGCTTCTCCCTAGCCTTCAGTAAGTCGAGGAGCAAACCATTTGTTGGGTTCCTTTTATGGTCCCGTTCTAGGGATTGAATGAGCTGTATAGTATCCCGGATTGAGGCGGCTCGCTGCTTTTTCAGCCTGGTCCCGTGCTTAATGAACTCTCCCCTCACTACACATTTCAAGGCCTCCCATTGATATGGAAGGGGTGTGGGGTCTTGTGCATGATTCTTCAGAAATTCATTGATCGTTTCTCGTACCCCCGACATGCAGACAGCGTCCCCAAGCAAATTATTATTGAGCCTCCAGTTCCAGCACCCTGGATAGAGCCCGGGCAGGCACACAGAGAGGAATATCGGCGCATGGTCTGACCACACGATCTGGCCGATCTGCGCCTGCGGGGCCCAATCCATGGCATGATGGCTCAAGTATAAATAATCTATTCTGCTATAAGATTTCTTAGCAGAAGAGAAGAACGTAAAGTCTCTGTCTCGTGCATGCAGGGCCCGCCACGAGTCCACCAACTGCATGTCAGCCAGCACTTTTTTCAGCTTGTTTCGTTTACTTAGGGATACTGCCGACACCCCGGAGGAGGAGTCCAACTCAGGCTGCATGGAGATATTAAAGTCTCCTCCCACTAGCAAAGTGCCCTCCGAGAACCCCTCCAACATCCTCAGAACTCTTACACAAAAGCCCACCTGGTCAGTGTTGGGGGCATAGATATTCGCTATGGTGTATATTTTCATATACAACCCCACTTTAAGAAATATAAATCGCCCGTTGGGGTCCGTCCTAACCTCTATGGTCTTGTGGGGGAGAGACTTATGGATGGCAATCGAAACCCCTGTTGCTTTAATATTGGGATTAGGTGCATGATGCCAGGTAGGATAATATCTGTTTTTAATGTTCGGAATATGTCCCTCTTTAAAGTGCGTCTCCTGGAGAAGCAGAATGGCAACCTTGTGTTTATGCATATTATATAACACTTGTGACCTTTTCTCCGGGACATTTAGCCCCTTAGCATTAAATGAGCTGACCACCAACTCTGCCATTGTCCACGCGCTACTTGGGGGATAGGGAAGAAGGACCAGAGAAAGGGAAATAAGGGGGGGTTGTGACACTAGGGTACTCTAAATAAGGGGGAAGACTACAGAAACGGATAACAATAAGAAACGAACAAATACTAAATGCTAATGCTAACGTTAGCAATAACGCTCCTTTGGTCCTCTTTAGAAGAGACGAGCATTCAGGCCTACTGGGGGGAAGTGGAAAGCCACAGCCGCGAGCGAGGAGATGCTCTCTCTTATACACACACTATGGGAGTCCACTTCTCCAAAGTCCCAAGCCTCCGGTAAACATCTTCACCATTCAGTAATAACATTAAAACATTAACCTGAGCAGAAGAACATCTTTGCATGTTTAACAGTTACCAACAGTAGGTTCCCAGCCCCTTCCCGCCGACTCCCCTTCAGCTAAGGGCAAGCCGGCTTCGGGAGACCAGGAAGCTCTCATCCTCCGCCCCCACCAACCTCAAAAAACCACTGTAGTTCGCCAGTGCTCATCAGCAGGACGCGTCGCCCACCCCCCCCCAGGTCATCCATCCACAACCAAGCCCCCCCGCCCACCCCGGAGCCGCCACGGGAGCCAGAACTACTTCTCTTTTTCTTAAGACTGTTGTCTTTTTCGTGGTGCCCTGTTGGTCCTAGTAAGGGTTTGGCTACCTCTAAGTCTTCCATTAGCAAAGGATTCGTCAGGCTGATGTCAGGGCCTATTCTACCAAGGGGAAGGTTTCCCCTTTTTTCGTATCACTGCTCATTCTACTCGTACTGTTGGAGTGTCCTGGGCTTTTCAGCGCCAGGCTTATGTTGAACAAGTTTGTAAGGCTGCTACTTGGTCTTCTGTTCACACTTTTTCCAAGTTTTACAAGGTGATGTGCGGGCTTCAGCGGATGCTGTTTTTGGCCGCAGGGTTCTGCAGGCTGCAGTGGTTTGAGTTTTGCATTATGGCTTTGTTGGATACCCGCCCTTTTCTGGACACTGCTTTTGGATGTCCCATATGGCTTTGTTGGATACCCGCCCTTTTCTGGACACTGCTTTTGGATGTCCCAAGTGTAATAATTAATGTTTGAAGTGGGGTGTGTGACATACTTAGAATAATACCATTTTGTGAATACTCACCTGTAAAATGGGTATTATAAGTATGTCACACACCCCACTTCACCCGCCCTTTTTTGGTATCCCGGATTTTTTATAAGTTTTGTTTACAGTTTGAGGGTTACCAATGGGTTTTTTCTTGGTACCTTGTCTTTACTGCTGTTTTGAATACTGGGGAATGAGTGGGAGGTACCAGGTATGTATAGACCAGGAGGGGCTCGTTTTTTCATGACTTCTCTGCAACGTCGCCACCTGCTGGTGGTATAACCCTAGTGTAATAATTAATGTTTGAAGTGGGGTGTGTGACATACTTATAATACCCATTTTACAGGTGAGTATTCACAAAATGGTATTATATAATATATATTATAGTTTTTTTTTTTTTCGTACACACTTGATTTCCCCCACCCTGTACATACAGATTGCCCACATCAAAAATCATCCTGTCTGCACCTCCTGCATTTTTTAAGCCTTTTAACATCCAAGATGGCGGCCCGTGGAGTCTCAGGCTGCCTGCAAAACAGGAAGTGTCTTCTGACTTTGCTGCTCTGCATTCTGGGATTGCTGCCCTTTTCCTGATCACAACTTTGCTCTGTCTGTGCAAGGCACAGCTATAACACTGCCCCCCTATGCTTTTCACCCCTATCCTCCCCCAAATATGTGATGCTTCTGAGGCAAGATGGCGGCATCCGTATCCTAGAGTCCTGAACAGAGTTGAAGCCCAGTGGGGGAAAGCATAAGTAAGAGACTAAAACCTTTAAATATATTGATTTTAGATGCTGGGGAATAGTGTTTTAACGGTTTGGGCTTATCATTAAATGATGCTGAAGGTCCGTTTTTACTTCAGTGTTTAGTTTCCCATTTGAGTGGGAGGCGCCAGATAGCAGGATAAGTTTGTCATTCAGTTTTCTTCAGGAAAAACTGAGCTGAACAGACATTGAGTAAGATGGGCTGCTAAAGCTGGGATTCTGTTAATTGAGCAGATAATTCATTTTCATGTATTTACAGGATTTTTTTCAGAGTACACTGCTGTGGGCCTCTTTTCTGCTGTTATAGAATGGAGTGATAATGCTCTCCTCCCAGCTTTTACAGTAATTTGACATGCCTGTGGAGCGAAGCCTGATGCTGCTGCCTTCACTGGGGTTATCTGTGGGCTGTGTCTGTCAAGACCTAGTCAGTGAACTGACTGAGCCGCGCCACCGTTGCGGAGTAGAGATTTCGGCCTCTATTCAATAAGAGTTGAAAAAAAACTCTCATGGTAGTAAAAAAATTAAATTCATGAGAAAAAAGCCTGTTGCTGAATCACCAAATAAAAAGACAATGGAAGTCAGTGCCAGCTTTTACTACAGTGTAGAAAAGAGTAAACAGTTCTCTACTTTTCTTTATGGGTAAAAAGGTGCTCTCTACCGTGAGAATTTTTTTCAACTCTTATTGAATCAAGGCCTTGAATTGAGTACATTTTTTTTTGGGGCACATGCTATTACTGGGCTATATTTTCCTAGACCGGGGGTGCTCAAACTTTTGACGAGTGCAGGCCACTTAAATGAGCTTGAACCAATGTGTAGGTTCACATTTTTTTTCTTTTTGGAATAGTATAACGAACATTTTTTTCTACCACACTCTGGTCCATGGGACATTCGGCAGGCAATCGCGGGGTCTGCATTTCTCTGGTGGAGATGTATGAACACCCATTTAGTATAAAATAGGTATTGGTCCACTTTAAGGGAAGACTTTTTGTTGTCGCTCTTTTGTTATTATGACACTATATGGTTTAATTATCTAGCAGGTAAGTTGCAATCTGTACTTGATGTTGATGTTTTTAAAATGGAAGTTTAGTCAAAAGGTTTAGAAAGAAAAAGACCCCTCACATTCTCTTCGGGCCACGGCCGCTCCCCTGGTCTCTGTGTGGCCACCACTGAGAAAGCACAGGATCGCATCCCACGGGTCCCCCCATGCTCCCACCGGCCATCTACTTGAATAGACAGAGCCGCACACAGAGCCGAGGGATGCTGCACGCAGGGTCCAGAGCGCTGAGGGCACAGGCCCCTGGGTAAGGTAAGGGGTCTTTTTTTTTTTTTTTTTTCTTTCTAACCCTATATTGTTGTGTTACATCCACTGATTTGAAAGTGACTATTCATATTTCTATTTGCTACTGTTTATGCCTAAATTATGTATACAGAGTAATTGTGCCCTGGCTTTGTTTAGGTCATTTCCAATGCAAAAAACACCTTGCAGGGCTTCAAAAGGTTTCATGGAAGAGCTTACACTGACCCATTTGTGCAGGCAGAGAAGCCGGGACTGGCCTATGAGCTTGTTGAACTGCCGACAGGCTCTGCTGGTATAAAGGTAAATATCCTATTCTATATCCTGCATTCTGTTTAATGCTAAATATTTTGTTAAATTAAACTGGACCAACACCTGTTTTTCCTATTGCATGGCACGGCGTGCTTCCAGAAGTCCTTACATATGGGTTATTCTGCCACAAGGTGGCGCAGTGTACTGCAGAAGAGTTGTGGCTCCTCCCGGTACCATATAAAAACGGAATCACCATAGACTTATCCAGTGTTCTCTCTGCAGTGATTCTGCAAAGTTAGAAGATGGCTATTTCCGCCCGTTTCCAGACCCTCTGTGCCTCCCAGCCTCGGCTGACGGATCGGGTGAGGGTAGAGAAGCACTAGGGTCAAGTGGTCAAGGAGCGCTGCTCCAAGCCGCAGACCCTGTACCACAAAGGGTAGCTGGCCCATAGGCTTTATGGTGAGCCTACTAGGGATGCAGAGTTCCTGTACTAGCTTCTAAGGGGGTGAGTGTTTTGGGGTCCCCCCCATGTGATTTGTACTGGTGTTTTGGGGTCCCCCCCATCCCTGGCCTGGGCTCTCGCCGCTGCATATCCGCCTACCCCTCCGCGCCTGCATTTAGCCCCCAGTGAGGGGGGATACTATGGGGGGGGGGGGGGGGGGTCAGTCTGATCTGGCACTGCGTGTGGCCAGCATTGAAAGGCAGCTTGCCAGGCCTGTTCCACGTAAGGCCTCTGGCAAGAAGCGGCACCTGGCTCCCGTGCCATCCCTCTTTCCTGAGGGGGATGAGGGACTTGATGCTTTTGGTGGCCTTTACCACCTAGAGGAGGGGGAGCTTTTCCAGGACTGACTCCTCTGGGGACCAGCAGGAGGGTTACGACAGTGCCCCTGGGTCTGCGTCAGGAGAGGACTCATGGTTGCCTGAGGACACTGATAGCCTGTTGGCTCGCATTTTTGAAATCTTGCGCATTGTCCCCCATGAGGTGGCTAAGAGGAAGTAGGGTGAGCTCTTTTGTCCTGACAAACAGCGCCTGGAGTTCCCTGAGCAGAGCCATTTCACTAATATGGTGCTCAAGGAGTGGGAACGTCCTAGTAGATTGCCCGCGGTGCCCAAAGGGTTGGATAAGAGGTATCCCTTTCCTGCTGACCTGGTCAAGCGATGGTCGTGTCCCCCTGAGGTGGACGCTCCCGTTCTAGGGCTGTCCAACACCTCGGCCATGCCTTCCCCTGACACTACTACACTGTGGGACAGCGAGGACCGGCGCATGGATCAGCTGGCCTGCCATGCTTTTACATTTGTGGGGGCTGGGCTGCGTCCGGTCTGCGCTGCTGCCATTACAGCTATTTCCCTTAAGAAACAGCTCAAGCGTCTCCTTGATGGCGCTACGGCTGGTAGCAGGGGGGAGGATTATAGGGCCCTTTTACTTTGCTCTGATTTTGTTGCCTTTGTCGTTACTGCCGTGGATGATGCGGTACGGCTGAGTGGTAGGTTCTCTGCCCTTTTGGTGGCTATGCGCCACTCTGTTTGGCTGCGTCAGTGGGCGGCTGATGCTGCCGCTAAGAAGGCGCTCACTGGGTTCCCCTTTACGGGGCTGCGGCTCTTTGGTGAGCGTCTGGATGTTCTTGCCAAGGATGGTAGGCTGCCTCAGCCTTTCCGGGGGCCCTCCCCTCCTTTCGTGCTCCCAGAGGAGGTTGTGGCTCCCTCTTTTCGGGTACTCGCAGGGATCCTTGGGGCTGTGGTAGGCCACGCGGTCATCCCGGTCTCTCATGGGGTTTCAAGCCCAAACCTTCTCCCAAGCCCCCTTAAGCATGAGGTGGCGCCCTCACCCATCCAGGTTGGGGAACTGCTTCGGCTTTTTGCTCACGTCTGGAGGCTCAGCGTCTCAGACCGGTGGATTCAGGAGGTGGTGTCCTCCGGTTACAATTTGGAGTTTGCAGCCTGGCCGCCCCCAAGGTTCATCAGATCCCGGATGTCTCAAAACCCTCTGTCAGCTCAGGGTTTGCGCCTTGCGGTTCAACGTCTGTTGGAGTCAGGAGTCATTTGCCTGGTGCCTTCCCAGGAACAGGGTAGAGGATTCTACTCCTATCTGTTCACGGTCCCCAAAAAAGACATCCTGGACTTGAAGGGTCTCAACAAGTTTGTCAGGTTCAAGCACTTTCGCATGGAGACTCTACACTCGGCTGTCAGTACCCTGCGCCCCGGCAACTTTATGGCCTCCGTGGACATCAAGGATGCCTACCTTCACGTGCTAATCTTTCCAGGTCGCCAGAGATATTCTTAGTATACAGTACGTCCTGCTCCAGATCTAATTCTTACAGTTGGGATATACTCCGCCAGATGGCGCTGGACTGCAGAGACATCGAAAATAGGCTCCTCCCGGCCCCTCAAATACCCGGGGACCTCCCACAAATCCCCAGAATTTCTCTGCAGTCTGGCTGCGACCCACCCGTTCCACTAGTAATATGCCTCCCGGCCTTGGCTGCGCTGGTCGGGTGAAGGTAGGCAGCACCGCTGTTAGGTGCTTAGGAGCGCTGCTCCACCGCAATCCCCCACCAAAGGGTAGGCGGTTCAGGCTTATGGTGAGCCTCTATGGGATGCCCCTCTCGCACTATTGCCCCTGCCCATTGGTGGGCCCTGTTTAAGCGGCCGCTGTCCTCCCTCATTCTCCTTGTAGCCTTCGGTGGGAAAAGAGGGGGGGCGGGTGTGTAAATGTGTATGCTAGGCATTCTCAGCCTGATGTGTCTTCTAGACTGGCTACTGTTGAGCAGTTGATTGCTAAGTTCTTAGCGCGTAAGGCCCCTGCTAAGAAGCGGCACTTGACGCCTAATATCACTGTTTTCCCTATGGGAACTGAGGAGTTTTGAAATCTTTGTGGCTATACCCCGTCTGATGAAGGGGAGCTCTTTTTTGATTCAGGCTCATCTGATGAGAGACCAAGGGGTCATGACGATTCTGGCTCTGACCCCTGGGCCCCGGATGATACTGACAGATTATTGACCCAGATTTTTGAGGTTCTGTCCATCTCTCTCCTGTTGCGGCTCCCAGGCAAAGAGGGGAGCTTTTCCATACGGCAAAATCACGTTTGGAATTTCCCGAGCAGGCACATTTCCGTAACCTTGTGCTCAAGGAATGGGAGCGCCCCATTAAACTTCCCGGGGTTCCAAAAAGTTGGGATAGGAAGTATCCCTTTCCGGCGGAGGTGGTTAAATGTTAATCAGCCCCCCGAGGTAGATGCCCTGATCCTAGGGCTATCTAACACCTCTGTCATGCATTCCCCTGACTCCACTACCCTGCGGGATGCTGAGGACCGGCGCATTGACCAGCTGGCATCCCACGCCTTTGCATGTGTGGGGACGGTGCTGCGCCCAGTCTGTGCCTCTGCCATTACTGCTGTGGCCACTAGAACCCTTATCAGAAATATGCTTGATAGTGCCCCTGATGATTTGCCTTGTGAGGTGTTTAATGCACTCTCCAGTTGTGATGTTTTTGTAAATGTTGTCCTCTCAGCATTGGATGACACCATCAGAATGTGTGCCAGAACTTCTGCCCTTGTGGTGGCTATACGCCGCTCGGTTTGGCTGCGCCAGTGGGCTGCTGACAACACTGCCAAGAAGGCCCTCACTGGGTTTCCCTTTAAAGGACTGCGCCTGTTTGGGGACCGCCTGGACCTTTTTGCTAAGGGAGGCAGGTTACCCCAGTGCAGGCGGCAATCTTGGCCCTTTCAGGGTCAGGGTTCCTTCTCCTCCCCTTACCGTGGTGCCAGACAGGGAAGGGGGTTTCCTTTCCTGGGGCCCGGGGAGATTTCTGGGGTAGGGACAGAGGACGTGGACGTCCTGGCTCCTCCCGGGGTCCCAAAGCAAAATCCTCTCCCAAACCCCCTCAGGCATGATGGGGCGCCCTCACCCATCCGGGTGGGGGGACGGATGCAGCACTTCGCTCACGTCTGGAGGCTTCGTGTCTCAGATCGGTGGATTCAGGAGGTAGTGCCCTCCGGTTACAAGTTGCAGTTTGCTGCCTGTCCCCATCCAAGATTCATCAGATCCCGGATTCCTCAGGACCCTGTGTCAGCTCAGGAGCTAGTGCAAGGCCTCCTGGAGCTGGGGATCATCCAAGAGAAAAAGGCAAGGGCTTTTATTCCAACCTATTCACAGTACCCAAAAAAGATGGTTCAGTCAGGCCCATCCTGGACTTGAAGATCCTCAACAAGTTTGTCAGGGGCAGGCGCTTTTGCATGGAAACTCTGCGCTCTGCCATCAGTTCCCTGCACCAAGGGAATTTCATGACTTATGTGGACATCAAAGATGCTTATCTTCATATTCCTGTGTTCCCAGGTCATCAAAGGTTCCTCAGGTTCGCTCTGATGGATCAACACCACCAGTTCGCTGCCTTGCCCTTTTGCCTCACTTCAGCTCCCAGGGTGTTCACCAAGGTGCTGGCTGGCGTGATGTCTCTGCTCAGATGTCAGGGCATCCGCGTGCTTCCCTATCTGGACGACATTTTCATCACTTCCCAGTCTCTACATCAGGCAGAGTTGGATACTCAGCTGGTGGTGTCCACTCTGGAGTCATTTGGATGGGTGATCAACCACCCCAAGTCCTCACTGTCCCCTTCCTTGGTAACTCCATTCCTAGGAATAAATCTGGATACAGTTCAGGCAAGGATCTTCCTTCCCCAACAGAAGGTGGACAGTCTGATTGCACAGGCTCAGTCCCTCCTAGCTTGTCCCCATCCCTCCATCAGGCAGGGGATGCAGCTGGTGGGCCTGATGGTGGCATGCTTCGAAGCGGTCCCTTATGCTCAGTTCCACTTGAGGCCTCTGCAACTTCACCTATTGTCAGTATGGGACAAGGACCCAGCGTCCCTGGACAGGGTCTGTGTGCTCTCCCCCCTGGTCAGGAGGTCCCTCTCGTGGTGGATGGACTCAAGGAACCTGTTGGGGGCAGATCCTTTCTTGCCCCTTCCTGGGAGACAGTCACCACGGATGCCAGTCTGTCAGGTTGGGGGGGTTTCTGGAAGTCCCTGCGGTTCCAGGGGAGGTGGGGCCCTCAGGAGGCCCACACACCTATCAATGTCTTGGAACTGCGTGCGATCAGGCTAGTTTTGGCTCACTTGACTACTCACCTTCGGGGCCTGCCTGTTCAGGTGCGCTCGGACAACCAGACGGCAGTTGCCTACATCAATCATCAGGGAGGGACCCGGAGCAAGGGGGCCCTCCAGGAAGCGTCTCTGATCCTGACTTGGGCCAATGTCCCCTGCATATCAGCTGTGTACATCCCGGGGGTGGAAAATCGCCTGGTGGACTCTGAGCAGGGGGGACTTCTCGCCAGGGAGAATGCTCCCTATGCAGCAGGGTGTTTCAATCTCTGTGTCACCGTTGGGGCCAACCAGATGTGGATCTGTTTGCGTCTTGCCACAATCACAAGCTCTCAGCTTTTGTCTCTCTGTCCCAGGATCCTCTGGCCTTGACCTTGGATGCGCTAGCAATGTCATGGCAGGACTTTCAGTTCCTGTATGTCTTCCCTCCAATCCCCCTGCTGGGCAGGGTTCTGCGCAAGATTTCTCTGGAAGGGGTGCCAGCAATTCTGGTGGCCAAGAAGAGTGTGGTTCGCAGACGTGGTGCAGCTGGCAGTAGAACAGTACGCTCTGCCCTTGGTGCCAGATCTGCACACTCTGGGCTCACTACGCCATCCCAATTTACAAACTCTGGCTTTGACGGCTTGGCTGCTGAAACCTCCATCTTGATGGAGAAGGGGCTGTCTTCCTTGGTTGTGGATACTTTGATTAAAGCTAGGAAGAAGTCTTCCTCTCGTCGTGTGTTCTCTATTCTCAGGATTCTGGAGTTCCTGCAGCATGGGTTGGAGATGGGACTCCAACTCAGTACTCTGAAGGGTCAGGTTTCTGCCCTGGCTATTTTTTTCCAGAAGTCCTTTGCTCAGCACCCTCTGATCAGGACTTTTCTCCAGGGGGTCACTCATGTGCGCCCCCCACGTAAGCCTATGGTGCCTGTTTGGGATCTGAACTTGGTTCTGTCAGCCCTGCAGGGTGCTCCCTTTGAACTTGTGCAGGATGCTGCCTTGGCCATTCTTACGCTCAAGGTTGTATATTCTCAGTGTGCCACACACCCTGCTTCACCTTTAATATTCTTCACGATTGGGTTACTCACCGCCAGGTGACGCTGTTGCAGAGAGGAAGTCTTGTAACGAGCCCCCTTCCGGCCTATATATACCTGGTACCTCCCATTTATCACCAGTGTTTTTCTCTCTGCATGGTGACAAGAAAGAAGAATGAAGTCTCCTTGCAGGTAGCCGGGGTCTTACCCCGGCACCCCCTTTTGGTCTATTTCTGCCCGGTTTTGATTGTTTGTACCTTTTGTGGTTTAATGGAAGCCTCCCAGCCTAGGCTGCTCACTAGGCAATTGGTAGATGGCACTATAGGTGCCTAGGAGCTTATCTCCTCCGCTCGACCCCCTGTTTTGGGGGCAATGTGGCTGTCCGGCATGGTGATCCGGATTTGGGATGCCCCTGTCCTGAGGTTCCCCCTTGGCCCCCTGCTCTCCCGTTACGGTCCCTTCTCCCTTCACTGGGGGGGGGGGGGGGGGTAGAGGGATGTGTATTGCATGTGTGTTTTCACTGTATGTTTTTATATTTCATGTGTGTTTTTACTTATTAACACTTGTCAGGCTGCACCGCAAACAAGAGTGCACTTGGCCTGACTAATCCTCCTTATAGGGCACATTGTTATCCTCTGGCAGTTTTGTCTCTTTAAGCGGCTGCTGGCCTGCATGGCCAGAGTTTTGGGTCAGCTTTAAGGGTGGCCGGGGCGGGCCGCGCTGTGGCAGGCTTGCTTTTGGCTGCCTGCGCCTTTTCCTGGTGATTACAGCTCCCCTCCCCCCTCCCCCCTTCTCTCCTCTTTTTAAACGGCCGCCGTTTGGCGGCCCGCGTTGTCAGCGTATTGGTGGGCAGCGCAGCTCTAGTTCCCCCCCTTCCTTTACTGAGGGTGTTGTGCGCCCTCTTGTTTTGCGGCTGCCGTCTGGCGGGCCGCACTGTTTAGATCTGGAAGGGGGCGGGGCCCCGGATGACGTCAGAGGTGGGGGCTTGGTGGCGGCGTCATGCGATCCGGCCCCAGCCGCACTTCCTTCCTGTTATTAGGAGGACACGTGCGGGGCTCTCAGCCGCATATGTGTCTTGCTGCTACTGCTGCTTCCGGCCACTCGGTCACTGCTACCGTTGCTGCCGCTCTACTACTACTACTACTACTACTACTACTTCTGCTGCCGCTTCAGGCTGCTACTGTTGCCATTCCTGTTTATTGCTGCCATTTTTTCCTACCATTACTACTGGTCGGGTGCCTAGGCGTTTCAGCCTTACTTTGGCAGGTAAGCAGGTAAGCGGCCTCACCTCGCGTTATAAAAAAAAAAAGGGATATATAGATATATATATATATATATATTTAATAGAAAAGGAGGAAAAACAGAGGGCAAATTTCTTTTGCCTCTTTAAAGCACTCTGGTGTGTGCATTATCATGTGTTACTTTGTTGTATGAATGCTGTATTGCATGCTGCCATTTGTTTTCTGGGGGTCTTACTGTTGGTTTTTCTTCCCCCACAAATCCTGGGATTCCCTCAATAAAGTGGCCTCCCGGTTCTATTTTACCTGGCTAGTCCTTTTTCTCTAAATTGGGACATATATATATATATATATATATATATATATATATTTATTTATACAATTATTTTAAGGGGATCTTTATTATAAATTAAATCCTCCCTCCGGGACATTAACACAAAGGGGCATCCCGGGTGGCTTATGCCTTAAACCCAGGGTTTTGCGAATACCATAAATCACCATATGGAGGCTTCCGATAATACCGGAAATGGTTCTTCTGGGCCATCCAGGTGTGTGGAGGCTGTGGGACCATTGCACGTCAGTCCGTCGCGCCGGCTGCTGGCTCTTCGCAACTTCCATCATCCCTACCCCTCCCTCACTGTTCCGGACCCCGTGTGACATTGTCAAAGTTGGGGATTCGCAATCCGAGGTGTCTGCACGTTTATCCAACCTCGAGAAGATAATTTCCGTTAAAGCAGGGTTGAAGGCCACTGCGAAACGGAAGCACCTCTCTCCTGTACCTCCGGCTTCACAGGATGAGGTATGTGAGCCTGTGGATTGGTCCGATTGCTCCCTGGACGAGGAGGGAGAATTCCTGATGGAATCAGATGAGCCTGCAGATCAGCTTGAGGCTGATGCTATTGGCGATTTGTCTGCGGGGGTTTCCCTTGACACCCCCTCCATTCTGGCTCAAATGTTTGAAATTTTGAATTTAGATCCGCCTGAGGCTGTCACCCTGCCAAAGGGTCAGTTGTTTAATGTGCCTCAGCCGCGTTTGGTTTTTCCCAGACAACAACACTTTGAGAGGGTTGTGCTTAAGGAATGGGAACATCCCACGCGGTTATCTGGAATTCCTTCCAGTTGGGAGAAACGTTATCCTTTTCCGCCAGAATTGGTGAAGCTTTGGTCAGTACCTCCTGACGTCAATACCCCTGTGCTAGGGCTCTCCAGCACGGCTATGGTGCAGTCTTCTGAGACCACTGCCCTTAAGGATGGTGAGGATCGTCGGATTGACCAGTATGCTCGCCATGGTTTTATTAGTGCTGGATCAACGATGCGCCCGGTGTGTGCTTCGGCGCTTCTTCTGTTGGCGGTTAGATTTGTTATTCAGGATCTGTGTGTGGATCTTGATCCCACTTGTAAGGAGTTTACTGCTCTCAAGCAGTGTGAGTCTTTTGTTTCCTATGTTCTGTCCGCTCAGGACGATGCGCTGGCTATGAGTAGCAGAACAGTGGCAATGCTGGTCGCTATTCTTCGGTCAGTGTGGCTGCGCCAGTGGTCGGTGGACTTAGCTTCTAAAAAGGTGCTCACAGCTCTCCCCTTTTTGGGCTTGCGGCTGTTTGGTGATAAAATTGATTCAGTTGCAAAAGGTGGTAAAATGCCGCAACGCAAGAGGCCTCGTCGTCCCTTTCGGGGGGCAAGTACTGTTAGGCCCTCCTTTCGGGGATTCAGAGCGGGTAGGGGGGCTTCCTTTCCCGCTACCAGAGGTGCAGGTTGGACTCGGGGGGAGGGGCCGTGGCCGTCTCACTCAGTCCTGGGGCACCAAGCCCAAGCCTGCTGGTAAGCCCGCTCAGCAATGAGGGGCTGCCCTCACCCGTGCGGGTGGGGGGGCGATTGCTACACTTCTCCCAGATTTGGGACCTGGAGGTTCCGGACAGATGGATCCGGGAGGTAGTGTCGTCCGGTTACAAGCTGGAATTCGAGTCTCGCCCTCCTTCACGGTTCTTTCGGTCTCGGGTGCCCATCGATCCTTTGGCCGCACAGGGGCTCCTTGCGTCTGTAAAGAATCTGTTAGAAATGGCGGTCATCTGGCCGGTACCGCGCTTAGAGATGGGCCTCGGTTTTTATCCAATCTTTTCGCAGTCCCCAAAAAGGACGGGTCGGTTCGTCCCGTCCTGGACCTGAAATTACTCAACAAGTTCATCCGTTTTCGGAAGTTTCGCATGGAAACTTTGCGTACGGCCGTCGGTTCCCTTCGGCAGGGGGACTTCATGACGTCCATAGACATCAAGGATGCTTATCTTCATGTTCCCATCTGCCACGCTCATCAACGTTTTCTTCGATTCGTGATGAAAGATCAGCATTTTCAATTCATGGCACCTCGGCTCCAAGAGTATTCACCAAGGTGCTGGCAGGGGTGATGGCCATTTTCAGATCTCGGGGCATTCGTGTCGTACCTTATTTGGACGACCTTCTTATCATAGCTCCGTCACTCAATCAATCGGAGACAGACACCAGGATGGTGGTCTCCACGCTGGAAAGCTTTGGTTGGGTGATCAACTTCTCCAAGTCCTCCCTCGCTCCGGCCAGGGTGGTGTCCTTTCTGGGGATGCAGTTGGACTCTCATCAACACAGTGTTTCTCCCCCAGTCCAAAATTCATGTGATTCAGGAGTTGGCTCGGGTCCTACTTTCCAATCCTCGGCCGTCCATCCGTCTGGGGATGAGGCTGGTAGGGTTGATGGTTGCCTCCTTCGAGGCAGTTCCTTTTGCTCAATTTCACACGAGGACGCTTCAGCTTTATCTGTTGGCGTCTTGGGACCGGCAGCCTCGGTCGCTGGATCAGCCCTTCCAGTTGTCCTCCCGGGTCCGGCAGTCCCTCCAGTGGTGGTTGGTCTCGACCAATCTTGTGAAGGGCAGGTCTTTCCTGACCCCCCTTTGGGAAATTGTCACCACGGACGCCAGTCTTTCGAGATTGGGCGGATTCTGGAAGGAGCTTCAGTTCCAGGGGCAGTGGGGACCTCAAGAGGCCCACTTACCCATCAATGTTCTGGAACTGAGAGCCATCCGTCGGGTTCTTGCTCTCCTGACTCAACACGTTCTGGGCCTTCCGGTCCAGGTGCGTTCAGACAATCGAACAGCGGTTGCTTACATCAATCATCAGGGAGGGACTCGCAGTCTGAGTGCTCTGAGAGGTGTCCCTGATCCTGACCTGGGCAGAGGCCCATGTTCCTTGTCTCTCGGCGGTATACATTCCAGGAGTGGAGAACCAGGAAGCGGACCAGTTGAGCAGGGGCTCTCCCCATCTGGGAGAATGGGCTCTCCATCCTCAGGTTTTTCGCGCACTGTGTCTCCGATGGGGGACACCGGAGGTGGACCTGTTTGCCTCTCGTCACAATCACAGGCTCCCGAACTTCGTGTCGCTCTCCCGGGATCCTCTGGCTCTGGCAGTGGACGCCATGTCCCTGAGCTGGGGGGATCTGGGATTTCTATACCTGTTTCCTCCGATACCCATGCTGGGCAGGGTGGTTCGGAAGTTGGCTCTGGAAAGGGTGTCCGCCGTTCTCGTGGCCCCAAGGTGGCCAAGGCGAGTGTGGTTCGCAGACATCATTCGGCTGGCAGTGGACCAGTTCGTTCTGCCTCTTCGGCCCGATCTGCTCACTCAGGGTCGGTTGTGTTACCCCAATTTACCAGCCCTGGGTTTGACGGCCTGGCTGCTGAAACCTCCATCTTGAAGGAGGAGGGTCTTTCTGATTCGGTCGTCAAGACTCTGATCAGTGCCCGGAAGAGGTCTTCTTCTATCATCTACTATAGGACTTGGAAAGACTATATCGCTTGGTGTGAGATGAGATCTTTTCCTTGTAGGGTCTTTTCGGTCTCCAGGATTCTGGAGTTTTTACAATCTGGGCGGGACTCTGGTCTTCAGCTGAGTACGTTGAAAGGGCTTTTCAGGCTCCTCCTTTTGAGCCTTTGCAAGATATTGCTTTGTCTACCCTGACTCTGAAGATGTCTTCTTGGTAGCTATCACTTCGGTCCGGCGTGTCTCGGAGTTGGCGGCCTTGTCTATCCAGGCGCTTAATTTGAGAGGCATCAGGATAAAGTGGTCTTTCGGTTCAAACCAGACTTTCTTCCTAAGGTTGTTTCTGCTTTTCATTTGAATCAGGATATTGTTCTTCCCTCCTTATGTCCTAATCCTAAGAATGACAAAGAGAGGGTTTTGCATTGTTTGGATGTAGTACGCTGTGTTAAGTACTACTTGATTATCACGTCTCCTTTTCGTAAGACGGATGCCTTTTTTGTTGTGCCCTGTGGGCCTAAGAAGGGTTTGGCACCGGCCAAATCTGCCATTAGCAAATGGATACGTCAGGCCGTTATTGCGGCCTATTCTGCTAAGGGGAAGGTTCCCCCTTTTCGTATCACTGCTCATTATACTCGCGCCGTTGGAGCGTCTTGGGCTTTTCAGCACCAAGCTTCTGTTGAACAAGTTTGTAAGGCCGCCACTTGGTCTTCTGTTCATACTTTTTCTAAGTTTTACAAAGTTGATGTGCGGGCCTCAGCGGATGCTGTTTTTGGCCGTAAAGTGCTGCAGACTGCAGTCATTTAAGTTATGCTTCACCTTGCCTTTGGATGCCCATCCCTTGTGGACTGCTTTTGGATGTCCCCATCGTGAAGAATATTAAAGGTGAAGCGGGGTGTGTGGCACACTGAGAATAATACCATTTTGTGAGTACTCACCTGAAAAATGGATATTGTCAGTGTGCCACACACCCCGCTTCACTCCCACCCTTTTCGGTATCCCGAATCCTTTATATGGTGAAGCTTTTATTTATTTTGAGGTTACCGTTAATTACTGGTACCTTGTCTTTCTGCTTTTTAAATCACTGGTGATAAATGGGAGGTACCAGGTATATATAGGCCGGAAGGGGGCTCGTTACAAGACTTCCTCTCTGCAACAGCGTCACCTGACGGTGAGTAACCCAATCGTGAAGAATATTAAAGGTGAAGCGGGGTGTGTGGCACACTGACAATATCCATTTTTCAGGTGAGTACTCACAAAATGGTATTTTCTGGTGGCTATCACTTCTGTCAGGCGTGTGTCTGAGTTGGCGGCGCTTTCCATTCAGCCCCCCCTACTATGAGAGAAACCAGGACAAGGTGGTGTTTCGTTTCAAACCTGACTTTCTGCCTAAGGTAGTGTCTGCCTTTCATTTGAATCAGGATATTGTTCTTCCTTCTTTGTGCCCTAATCCTAGCAATGCTAAGGAGAGGGTTTTGCACTCTTTGGATGTGGTTAGGTGTCTGAAGTACTATCTGGTGGCTACTGCACCTTTCAGGAAAACTGATGCTATTTTTGTGGTCCCTTCTGGTCTTAGGATGGGTTTGGCTCCTGCCAAGTCTACTATCAGCAAGTGGATTCGTCAGGCTGTGATTTAGACCTACTCTGCTAAGGGGAAGAATCCTCCCTTCCGCCTTACTGCTCATTCCGCTTGTGTTATTGGTGCCTCTTGGGCTTTTCAGCACCGGGCTTCTGTTGAACAAGTTTGCAAGGCCGCTACTTGATCTTCTGTTCATACCTTTTCAAAGTTTTACAAGGTTGATGTTAGGGCCTCAGCTGATGCTGCTTTTGGCCGAAAGGTTCTGCAGACGGCAGTGGTTTAAACTGCTGCTGATTTTTCTTGGGGATCCCACCCTACTTTATGGACACTGCTATTGGATGTCCCAACTGTAAGTATTAGATTTGGAGCAGGACGTACTGTATACTAAGAATAATACAATTCTGTGATTACTCACCTGTAGAATTGGTATTATGAGTATACAGTATGTCCTGCTCCAACCCACCCTTGGTTTGCATTATCTTGGATCTCCTATGTGATGATTGTTATCATTGTTGTAATTGATAGTTTGGATTGTTTAATTCTCCCGGCTTCTCATTCCCTGCTTTTCAATGCTAGGGATTTGTGGGAGGTCCCTGGGTATTTGAGGGGCCAGGAGGAGCCTATTTTCCATGTCTCTGCAGTCCAGCGCCAGCTGGCGGAGTATATCCCAACTGTAAGAATTAGATTTGGAGCAGGACGTACTGTATACTCATAATACCAATTCTACAGGTGAGTAATCGCAGAATTGTATTTTCTCAGATTTGATCTAGAGGATCAACATTACCAGTTTGTGGCTTTACCGTTCGGTATCACCTCGGCGCCTCGGGTGCTCACCAAGGTGCTGGCGGCCGTGATAGCTCTGCTGCGGAATCAGGGCATTTGCATCCTGGATGACATTCTGATTGTGGCTCAGTCTGTACATCAGGCCGAGAAGGATACTCTGGTGGTGACCTCCATTCTCGAGTCCTTCGGCTGTGTGATCAACTATCCCAAGTCTTCTCTGTCTTTGGTGAGTTCCTTTCTGGGCATGACTCTGGATACCTCTCAGATCAAGGTATTCCTGCCTCAGAAGAAAGTGGAGGGCCTTCAGAAGCGGGCACGGACTCTGCTCTTGTGTCCCCATCCTTCCCTCCGACAAGGGATGCAGTTAGTGGGTCTGATGTTGTCCTGCTTTGAGGCGGTCCCCTTTGCTCAGTTTCACATGAGACCTCTTCAGTTGCACCTCTTGTCAGTTTGGGATTGGGACCCTGTGTCCCTGGTTCAGGAATTTTGTTTCGTCCCCCCTGGCCAGACAGTCCCTCTCGTGGTGGCTGGACCTTATAGTGGGCAGGACCTTTCTACCCCGTGCTGGGAGACTGTCACCACGGATGCCAGTCTGACCGGTTGGGGGGGCTTTTGGAAGTCTCTGAAGTTCCAGGGTCGGTGGGGCCCCCAGAAGGCCCATGCTCCTATCGGTGTCCTGGAACTGAGGGTAATCAGGTTGGTTCTTTCTCAGCTGACCCTTTCCTCTGTTGGGCAAGATAGTCCAGGAAGGGGTACCAGCTATTCTGGTGGCCCCCTGTTGGCCAAGGAGGGTGTGGTTCGCAGACGTCGTGCAGTTGGCAGTAGATCAGTATGTCTTGCCCAAGGATCCAGATCTGCTCACTCAGGGACAACTGTGCCATCCCAATTTACAAACGCTGGCTTTAACGGCTTGGCTGCTGAAACCTCCATCTTGATGGATAAGGGGTTGCCGGCTTCTGTTGTTGATACCATGATTAGGGTTATGGAGAAGTCCTCGTCCTTTATCTACTACAGGGTCTGGCATGCTCACATTGCCTGGTGTAAGTCCAAGTCTCTTCCTTGTTGGGTGTTTTCTACCCCCAGGATTCTGGAATTTTTGCAACATGGTTTGGATTCGGGCCTTCAACTTAGTACCCTTAAAGGACAGGTGTCAGCTCTGGAAATGTTTTTCCAAAGATCATTTGCCAATCACCTGTTGGTCAAGACTTTTTTCCAGGGAGTTACGCATGTGCGTCCGCCACGTAAGCCTATGCTACCGGTTTGGGACCTGAATCTGGTGTTGTCTGCTCTGCAGGGTCCTCCCTTTTGAGCCTATCCGTGGGGCTGCTTTGCCCATTCTGACTCTTAAGGTGGCCTTTTTGGTGTCCATTACTTCGGTCAGGTGAGTTTCTGAGCTGGTGGCGCTTTCCATCAAACCTCCGTATTTTGAGCTGCATCAGGATAAGGTGGTGTTTCGGCTTAAGCTGGATTTCTTGCCTAAGGTTGTGTCTGCTTTTCATCTCAATCAGGACATTGTTTTGCCTTCTTTGTGTCCTAACCCTGCTAATTCTAAGGAGCGGACCCTTCAATCTTTGGAAGTTGTCAGGGCTCTGGAGTTTTATTTGGTTGCTACTGAGTCTTTCAGGAAATCTGACGCTCTTTTTGTTCTTCCTGCTGGACCTAGGAAGGGTTTGCCTCCGGCTAAATCCACCATCAGCAAGTGGATCCGTCAGGCGGTGGAGTAGGCCTATTCTGCCAGGGGGAAGGTTCCTCCTTTTAAGGTTACTGCTCATTCCTCTCGTGCTGTTGGTGCGTCTTGGGCTTTTCAGCACCAAGCTTCTGTTGAACAAGTTTGTAAGGCCGCAATTTGGTCTTCTGTTCATACTTTTTCCAAGTTTTACAAGGTTGATGTTAAGGCCTCAGCTGATGCTGCTTTTGGCCGCAAGGTACTTCAGGCGGTAGGGGTTTGAGCTGCCTGTTGTTACTCTTTGGGGATCCCACCCTAACTTACGGACACTGCTATTGGATGTCCCATACGTAAAGACTTCTAGAAGCAGGCCGTGCCATGCAATAGGAAAAAGACAATTCTATGAGTACTCGCCTGTAGAATTGCTTTTACTTTGCATGGCACGGCCTGCTTCACCCCACCCTTGTTATCGTTCTTCTTGGTTGCCTCTTTATGGTGATTGTTCCGAGTTAGTTCGGGTTTGTTACCTTTTTTACCTTTATTATCTCCCGGTTTCTTGAATAACTGCTTGTCAACACTGGGTAAGTCTATGCTGATTCCGTTTTTATATGGTATCGGGAGGAGCCACAACTCTAATGCAGGACACTGCGCCACCTTGTGGCGGAATAACCCATACGTAAGGACTTCTTGAAGCAGGCTGTGCCATGCATAGTAAAAGCAATTCTACAGGTGAGTACTCACAGAATTGTCTTTTTTTCCTTTCTTACAGGTGGTGTTCCTGCAGTCATCTGAACAAGCTTCCAGAATGCTGGCGCCCCCCCAGCGCACATAACCCCACCCAAATGCCCATAATCCTCACGTTCCCTAGGAGCTAACGGCGGAAAATGAGTCCTGCAATTGGCCGCCGGGCGCTCACATGGCCCATGGTCACGTCTTCTGTGCCGGCCACTGGAACGACCTGTCCCCGTTACCACACACCAGCCAAACGCGGGACTCAGTTTCTGGTGCTGGCTCATAGTGAGTGTGAGGATTACAGGCATCCTTGGGGGTTATGTGCGGGGGTGTGCCCCTCTGAGCTTGTTTTTATTAGCTGATTGTGGGACCAACAACCGTTAAAGAAAAAATGGGTGTTGGTCCAGTTTGCTGCTGGTTTGCCTGATTATTGGTGGCATGCATTCAATGAAGGTTTACTAAATTTACCAGCAATTTTTCAGACCCATCATTGTTCAGAAAGCTCTCATAACATTGTGTGGAATCTGATAAAATCTTTAGCTGAATGTGCTGATTTAGCCACAGTGCATCTGTGTACCCCCGAATGTGTAAGTGGGGCTCACTTTAATGCAATTCACACAGTGCGCTTGTATAGCTTTACACACTGGAAGAACTTTTGTGTGTGCCTGGACAATGACTTAAATATACTGTTAAATGTTAAACACTGTTTATTTCAGCTGGTTAAACAGAATCTTTTAAGTGTGTAAGTATTTTTATATATCTCCCTTTATACATGTATTCCAAGTATGTCTCACACCCTGCTTCGGAAGTATTAATTACACATGGGTTATAGCCAGTAGAGGGCGAACTTCTGCAGAGATGACTAGAAAAAAAGGAAGCCCCTCCCGGTCCATAAATACCTGGGACCTCCCACACATTCCCCAGTAATCATCTCTGCAGTCGGCGAGCAAGACAGAAGATGGCTGTCTCCTTCCTTGCAGGTACACCCGGCCATTTTATTTCCCTATTTCTGCCTGGACCTTGTTTTTATTAAGTCCTATGCCTCCCAGCCTTGGCTGTTGGTCTGGGTGAAGGTAGGATACACCTTAGTGGTGTGATAACTTGGAGCCATGCTCCTCTGTGAGACCCCCTCCAAGGGGTTGGTGGATACCAGGTTCGGGATGCCCTGTTCGTAATTTTCCCTGCGCTGCATTAGTTGGCTTGGCTTTGGCTTTGTTATGCATAATCGTATTTCTATTGGGGTGCCTTGTATGCTGCGTTATCTTTGATATATACTTTAAGGTTATACAGATATATTGTATGGCTCTGATTATATCTGGATGTATGATTGCTGTAATGACTTCATGCTTATGGTACCCTTTTTTACTATGTCTTCCAGGGGGATTACCTTCCTTGATAGTTAAAAGGGGGGTTCTCCCGGTCCTTAGGTCCCTCACTCAAATAGGGGTTTTACCAATCCTCCCACTAACGGACATTAAGGGGCCTCCCGGGTAGCTTACTGGTCTAATTCCCATTGGTCATTGCGACTACCATAAAAAATCACCATATGGAGGCTTCCCAGGATACCGGGCTTGGGCTCCCTTCGGGGCAACCCCGGCAGTGTGTGGTTTGTGGGGCATCCCTTGTGGGGGATAATGTGCTTATTTGCATTCCATGTGCACAGCAGGCCATTACACGGCAGTCTGAGTCCCAGGCGTCTGGGTCAGTGCCGCTGGCCTCATCACCTACACCCCCACGCCTGATTCTGACCCCAAGTGATATCATTAGCGGGGAGTCGCAATCTGATGTCTGTGCTAGATTGGCCAACATTGAGAAATTGATTGCTAGCTCTGCGGCCGGAAAGGCCCCAGCTAAGAGAAGGCATGTGGCACCCGCTGCGCCGGGTTTTGATTTTGAGGAATATGACTCCTTTAACTGATCTGATTATTCCCCCGCTGGAAGAAGGGGAATTGTTTTCAGAATCTGATGGTTCTGACGATCAGCAGTACCTGGATGCTGATGCTGGGCAGGAGCGTGGTGATAACATGGATACCCCCAGACTTCTGGCCCATATTTTTGAGGTTCTTGCTATTTCCCCACCTGCGGAGGCCCCTCCGCAAGAGGGGGAATTTTTTGGGGGCCACTAAGCCGCGCTTGGAGTGTCCTGATCAGAAACTTTTTGACAAGTTGATTCTTAAGGAATGGGAAAGGCCCAGCTGGCTTCCCGGCGTCCCTCAGGGGTGGGATAGGAAATATCCCTTCCCGGTGGACCCGGTGAAGCGCTGGTCGTCACCCCCAGAAGTCGACCCTCCGATTCTGGGGTTGTCCAACACATTAATTGTGCACTCACCTGACTCCACCACGCTGAAGGATGGTGAGGACCGTCGTCTTGATCAAATGGTGTCACACGCCTTTGCCAGTGTGGGTTCGGCCCTGCGTCCCGTTTGTGCTTCCGCACTCTCGGCCGTGGCTACCAGATCTGTAATTAGGGGCTTGTTGAATGGTCCCCTTCTTAACCCTGCTAGTGCTGAATTTTCAGCACTTACGCGGTGTGATCTGTTCATGACCTTTGTCTTATCAGCCTTGGACGATACAATATACATGTGTAGTAGAACCTCGGATTTGCTTGTGGCTATACGCTGCTCGGTTTGGTTGTGCCAATGGGCGGCTGATATGGCGGCTAAGAAAGCGCTTACAGGGCCACCCTTCTTGGGTAGGCGCAAGGAGGAAAGTTGCCACAGCGCAAGAAGCAGCGCCGGTCCTTTCGGGGGGCAGGCTCCTTTAATCCTTCCTTTCGTGGCTCTCGAGCAAGCAGGGGAGTTGCTTACTCTGCGTTCAGAGATGACTCCTGGGGTAGGGGCAGTGGACGTGCCCGCCCTGGGACTGCCTGGGGTACCAAACCCAAGGCTGCTGCCAAACCCTCTCAGCAATGAGGGGCACCCTCACACTCACGGGTGGGGGGCGGCTAAGGCTCTTCGCCCAGGTCTGGACCCGGGAGGTCACAGACAACTGGATCCTGGAAGTGGTTTCTTCCGGGTACAAGTTGGCGTTCGAGTACCGGCCTCCTCCCAGATTTCTTAGGTCTCAGGTTCCTTCGGACCCCCGGGCCGCGCAGGGGCTGTTATTGGCAATACAAAACCTTCTGGACAGGGGGGTCGTTTGCCCGGTGCCTTCCCCGGGAGAGGCCGGGGCTATTACTCGAACCTTTTTACAGTGCCCCAAAAGGATGGCTCCATAAGACCCATTCTGGATCTCAGGATTCTCAACAGGTTCATCCGAACCAGGAAATTTCGCATGGAGACTCTGCGCTCGGCCAACTCTCTTCGTCCAGGGGTCTTCATGACGTCCATAGACATCAAGGACGCTTACCCTTCCGTTTTTTGGCTTTTGGGCTGACCTCAGCACCAAGGTGTTGGCGGGCATAATGGCCCTTTTCAAAGACCAGGGCATTCGCATTGTGCTGTATCTGGATGACCTTCTCATTATGGCATCCTCTCTCAGTCAAGCGGAGCTGGACACCAGGTTGGTAGTGACTACGCTGGAGAGTTTCGGTTGGGTGATCAACTACCCCAAGTCTGGGGCGTGGCCAAGATGGCGTGCTGAGCGGACGCACCTGTGCTGGGCTCCGCAGAACATCCTGAATAATACCCCTTTCTGGTGACTGGGCATCGCCTTGTTCCCCTTCCCGGACTCCCCCTTGGCAGAGGGATCGTGTCTATGCGCGGATTGGCGGCTGTGGAGGCCCCCGGGGCGGCTAGCAGGCAGAGAGAGCGGAGCGGGGGGTGCCGGCCAGATCCGACCACGTGCGCACCTGTGTGGAGCGAGGAAGAGAGGCGGCGGCAGCAGCTTACCGGGTGGCGGTGACAGCGGAGGCGGCATCCGCCTGTCCTGGGCGGCGGCGGTGTGAGCTGTGCGTCCCCGCAGACTGTGATTCACCGGCGGGCCGAGGCGGAGGGAGGCGGCGCCATCTTAAGTGTGGGCGGCTGGGGGGAAAAAAGAGCAGCCGCATTACTGATCTACCCCGGGCTGCGGCGGTGTCGGAGGGGGGCCGGGAGAGGAGACGAGCCTCTGCACCAGGCAATACAGACACAGCTCCTGTGAGTGCTGGACCTGGCGGACCCCTGCTGCGGAGGTGGGGAGAGACTGGCGCCATCCCATCATCACGGCACTGAGGTGAGGGGGAGACGGTGGGCCTCAGTGAGGGGGTGAGGAGCCGGGCTCCTCTTCGAGACTGCTTCACCTGACCCTTAGGACCGTGGGTTATAAATCTCCAGCGATTGCACCTGTGCTGGGCCTGGGGGAAGACATATAAATCCCCCTGATAGGGGCATCTGGGAGGCTCCCAGGGACATTCCCAAACCCCCCTGCTGCTGGTGGAGGGGGCGGCTGCTCCCATCCACATTGACATCCAGCGGCTGAGGAACTGACCACTCATATAGGTCGCGCGGCAATATCCTCCCCCCCCAATTGTTGCATCGTGCGGACCGACCCGGGGTCCCCCCCCCCCCACATGAAAGGAAATAAGAAACGCAAGTCGACGGCGGTCACCTGCAGTACGCAAACGATGGAGGCCCTGAAAGGGGTGGAGCAGGAGCTCTCTAACCCTGATACGGCAGTCATAATGGCGGCTATTGCCTCATGTCAGAGCGCCCTCGCATCTAAATTTGACGCCCTACAGGAGCAATTTAATTATGTGCGACATGATCTGGATAAAATCCGAGACCGCACCGGGGAGGCAGAGAGGAGAATCGGAGAAACGGAGGACCGACTTTCAACCCACGCCGGGGAAATCGCTCTATTGAAGAGGCAAGTGACCGCCTTGATGGGAAAGGCTGAAGACGCTGAAAATAGGAATCGGAGGAACAATATTAGAATCCTTGGTCTTCCTGAAAAGGCGGAGGGCCCCTCCCCAGAACAATTTGTTGAGAACCTCGTGAAAGAGATGTTGACCCCGGTCAATCTGACTAAATTCTTTACGGTGGAAAGGGCGCACAGGATTCCCGTGAGGCCCCTCCCCCCGGGATCGCCGCCAAGACCCTTTATATTTAAAGTCCTCCACTACAGGGACAGGGACGCTATCCTGGCCGCAGCAAGAACAAAAGGGGTGGTGACCTATGATAACAACCGCCTGTCCTTTTTCCCTGGATTTTACACCTGAAGTCCAAAAGATGCGCCGTTCCTTCAACGGAATAAGAGAGAGGCTCCGGAAAAAGAAAATCAAGTACTCCATGATGTTTCCAGCGTGGCTGCGCGTGCAGGACGGGGAATCTACCAGGTTCTTTGTCTCTGCCGAGGAGGCCAATGCTTGGCTGGACTCTCTGCCTGGGGCCTGATGGACTGGGCTCTGGATCAGGGAGGAGCTAAGATTTACTACATTGATATTAGTGATGGTTTGTGGCCGGGGGGCGCCGGCCTCTGATGGGCTCCCCTGCTGGCGGACCTGGGGTGCGTCCCAGCTCGGCCCCGTTGGGCTGGGTTAATGCCGCCAAGTTTGAAAGTTAAAGTTGTTGGTTGTTACCCTTTGAATTACTGCCCAAGTCACCAATGTATCCTGTCATGATTGTCACGGGAGAGGTGGGGCTCTGGTTCCCCGGGGAGTGATGCAGGCCCCTTTCCATGGCCTTTTTTTCCCTTTCCCTTCCCTTCCTTTCTCCCTCCCCCTCCCCCCTGCTCCTCGATTTGCCCTCCCCTCTTCCGTCTGCTTTCATGCAACCCTGGGAGCCTGAGACAGCTAGCCTGCCTCCAGGTGATAATTAAGTGGTTAATCCTATGTAGCAGGCCCACTAAGCGTAGGTACCTGCACCCCCAGTTGCAACAAGTTACACCTGTGTTGTTGTTTTCGGTTGGGAGGGTTTTGATGCTCGCCAGAGTTTGGGGGGAGGGGGGCTGGGAATTGTTGGTTTGGTTTTAAGTGTTGTACTATCTGTTTTTTGAACTGTTGTCTATGTGTTGATTGTGAAGTATGATTGCTGGACTCAAGTAACGGGAGGTTCTCTAGGAGGGACGGTGAACCGCAGGGAAGCAGCCCCTGATAGAAATACTTTAAGCGGTACTGATGGGTGAGTGTAAGTTTCTCTCCTGGAATGTCCGGGGGCTTAATGATAAGATTAAGAGGGCTACTGTCCTTCAGTTTGTAAAGAAGCACAAGCCGAATGTAGTTATTCTCCAAGAGACCCACTTGTTGGGTCAGAGGGTGCTGGCCTTGAAGAGGCCATGGATCCAGAGCTCCTTTCACGCCCCATTCTCGGCCTACTCAAGAGGGGTATCAGTGTTGGTCTCTAAGGGTACCCCGTTTGTAGTGCTCTCAGTGCACGTTGACCGAGAGGGTTATGTTATTCTTCATACTGATGGATACCGATATGATAATAGTCGGAGTATATGTTCCCCCTCCGTTCTCTGCTAGGATACTGGACAGAATAATGGAGAAGGTACTCTCCTACCCCCCTGCCCCGATACTGCTATTAGGGGACTTTAATATGGTTCTGGACTCGGTGCTGGACAGGATGGGTAAGAATCCGGGTCCCAAGACTCAATTGGCTAACTGGGCGGAGACTCTGGGGCTGCAGGAGCTTTGGAGGTGGAAGCACCCCGCCGACAGGGCATACTCCTGTCACTCGGTCACACACAAATCCCTGTCCAGAATTGACCTGGCGTTCTCCTCGTCCGATTTTCTGGCCAGGGTGGCGGCCTGCAACTACCTCCCGAGGGGGATCTCGGATCACTCACTATTGATAACAGCTGAACTGTCACTGAGGCAGGAGAACTGGGTGGTGTGGACCCCGAGCCCTCTTTGGTTAGAATCCCCCGACATTAAGAGCAGTCTGCAATCCTCTCCTGAGGCGTTCTGGGAATGTAATACGATGGAGACATCGGTGGAAGTAAGGTGGGACGCCTTTAAGGCTGTCACCAGAGGGGCGGCCATTAGCGCCATCGCTACAGCTAGGAGGAAGAAGGGGAGGGAAGTGGCAGACCTTGAAAGCAAACTTGCACTAGCGGAAAAAAATGTTTAGCACAACGTCAGACAGCAGGGACCACTCAACATTGTTGGCACTAAAGAGGGAATATAATCTGCTTTTGACTGATTCAGCTAGGAAACTACTGTTATATAAGCAGGCAACAATTTTTGATAAAGGGGATAAGAACGGTAAGACCCTGGCCTACCTAGCGAGAGCTGAAAGCCAATCCAATCACATTGCTGAAATCCTAGACAACGGGACGAGGGTGACGGGGGGGGGGGGGAAGGAGATAGCCCAAAGGTTCCTGGAGTACTACTCGGCCTTGTATTCCTCAAGGGCGAGCTATGGAGCGACTGACCTGGGTAATTATCTGGATCAGATTGCCTTCCCGAGGCTGACTGAGGAGGATCAGGAGGCTTTGAACTCCCTTATCACCATAGATGAGGTCTCTGGCGCAATTAAAATGCTCGCTAGCAGGAGGGCCCCAGGACCAGATGGGATGCCGGCTGAGTGGTATAAACAGGACCTTGAACAAGTGACTCTAAAGCAGTGGGAGGTGCTGAAACATGCCCTTGAGAGTGGGTGCCTACCGGCTTCTTTTCATGAGGCACATGTGGTCCTCCTCTACAAGGAGGGGAGACCCCCTGACTCCTGTGCGTCTTATCGTCCCATATCCCTGTTGAACCAAGATGCCAAAATACTAGCTAAAATACTGGCCACCAGGCTGAACAAGGTTATTCTACATTTGATCGGGCCAGATCAGTCAGGGTTTATGCCAGGGTGTACCACGGGGGTGAATCTCCGCAGACTAATGTCAAATCTCCAAATTGTACATGATAATCAGGGGGAGCGGGTGGTCATCTCGTTAGATAATGAGAAGGCCTTTGATTCAGTGGAGTGGGAATATCTTTGGGCAGTTTTAGAAAGATTTGGGATTCCTGCTAATTTCATTACATACATCAAATTGTTATATACTACTTTGTAAAGTGCTACGGAAGATGATGGCGCTATATAAATAAACAATAATAATAATAATAATAATAATATGAACGTCCAACAGCCCGGATACGGGTCAATGGGTGTTACTCTAACTCGTTTGAGTTGCATAGGGGGACTAGACAGGGGTGCCCACTTTTACCGCTGCTATTTGCCCTAGCTATTGAACCCCTGGCGATCATTGTCAGGAACTCCCCAAGCATCTCTGGTTGGAAGTTGGGAACAGTGGAGCAAAAGATATCTCTCTATGCAGACGACACACTGCTGTACCTGGCGGATGGCCATAGGTGTCTTGACGCAGCTCTGGACACAATTGGAGTGTTTGGGAGGTTCTCAGGGCTGAGGATCAACTGGGACAAATCTAGTCTAATGTTAGTGGATGAGTGTGTTTCCCCCGACATTTCCCCGAGGTCCCAACTTAAAATTGTCCAACAATTTAAATACTTGGGGATCCTGATTAGTAGGCAACCAAGCGAATTCATATCTCTAAATATCGCCCCTGTAGTGTCAAAGCTAAAGCAGCGGGTCACTCAGTGGGCGAACCTGCCGCTCTCAGTTATGGGCAGAATTAACATATACAAAATGATATTCCTTCCAAAATTTCTATATATATACCAGGCCTCGCCAATCTTACTGCCCGTCTCCCACTTCAAGACGCTGGATTCAATTCTGTTTGGCTTTATTTGGGGGCAATCCCCACCTAGGCTCAACAGACAAATAATGAAAGCACAGGTTGCGGAGGGGGGACTGGCAGTCCCGCACATGCAACTGTACTACTACGCCACGTAGCTTCTGTTCGTGCACTGGTGGCTTTGCCAGCCACATAACAATCCGGTGGTGAGTCTGGAGGTGGAGGTGTTGGGTTCCCCTGGGAAACTATCCCTCTTGGTGTATAGGGGGGTTCGGGGGGTCCGAGAGGCTACTGGTTGTATGAGGGTAGTATGCAATATATGGGAAAGGATGGCCAGGTTGGACAGAGGTCCGGACGAGGCCCAGTGTTGGTCCCCCTTTACTCCTCTCTGGAACAACCCCAAGCTCCCTGAGCTGGTTACTATGCAAGATCCACAGTTCTGGGATGGAAGGGGCCTCCGGGTGCTGGGTCAGGTGTACAGGGACGGAGTGCTTCTCTCGTTCGACCAAATGAGGGAGACCTTTCGAATTTCCCATCGGGACTTCTTCCGCTACCTGCAACTCAGGCATGCTCTGCAGACCCAATTTCGTAGGACCAGCCCGAATCTTTCGGTGTCCCGCGTGGAGAGTATGGTGAGGGGGCCGGACTTTGGGAAACCTGTCTCCACGTTATACAAGTGCCTGGCTGCCGGACTGGAGTCCCCCAGGGGGAAAATTGAAAGCAAGTGGCAAACGTTAGACCAGACTTTAGACCGGGATGACTGGGAAGAAGTCTTAGATAACATACACTCATCGGTCATAGAAGCCAGAGACAGATTTATTCAGACCAAGTGGCTACATCAAGCCTACATTACGCCAATACGTCTACATAAAATGGGGTTACTGGCTAGTGATTTATGCCCCAGGTGTGAGAGGGGGGCTGGTACTTGGGAACATATGACCTGGTCCTGTGAGGTTCTGGTGGGATATTGGGGAGAGGTGATGGATTTGATTGGTGGGGTGGTGGGCATCCGGATCACTGGTTCGATTCCCTTATGCCTTCTGAGGGTGGTTGAACCACTGTCGGCGACGAGGGCGTTGAAATCACTATTTAGACTGTTGCTCTTTTATGCCAGGAAATATGTTCTGCTTAATTGGAAACATCCGGCCAAACCCTCCGTACGGGTGTGGAGGGCTCTAGTTTACCAGAAACTAACGATGTACAAGCTGACATACATGGCCAGGGGGGTGCCTGATAAGTTTGAAAAGATGTGGGGTCCCTGGCTGCAGAGTCAGGACACCGCGTCAGAGGACGATTAAAGGTGGGAATGGGTTAGACTGAGGGGCGAGACTGCTCACCTGCGGTAGATCGAGTCAATGAGCGAGTTAACGTGAACTGAGGGAAAGGGAGAAACATCCTGGGAGTAATGGCCTTCCGACTTTCCCCTCCATCCCAGGGAATAGTCAACTAGATATCCAGGTCCAGATTGTATGTATGTGTGAGTGAATGATTGTCGTGTCTAAATATTCATTGATTTGTGTTATTGAGAAGGGTGCCTGCGGCACCTCAATGCCATATGTAACTTGTATCGGTGGTTTTGATGTTTGTTGAACTGCAAATAAAAAGAAATTTTTAAAAAAACTACCCCAAGTCTTCTCTCTCCCCATCAAGGGAGATTTCCTTTCTGGGCGTGAATCTGGATACCATTCAGCCCAGGGTGTTCTTATCTCAGTCGAAGTTGCAGATGGTTCAAGATCTGATACGTCTTCCTCTGTTCCACCCTCGCCCGTCCATCCGGCAAGGGATGAGGCTGGTGGGGTTGATGAGGCATTTCCTTTTGCTCAGTTTCACAAGAAGTCCCTTCAAATCCATCTGTTATCAGCTTGGGACAGATGTCCTCTGGCCTTGGATCAGTCCTTTGCGATGTCTCCCTTGGTCCGGCAGTCTCTTCAGTGGTGGCTGGAACCGAGAAATCTTCTGAGGGGCAGATCCTTTCTGGCTCCTTGTTGGGAGACGGTCACCACGGATTCCAGCCTGTCGGGCTGGGGGGGGGGGGGGGGTTCTGGAAGAAACATCAGTTCCAGGAGCTGTGGGGTCCTCAGGAGGTGCACATCCCCACCAACGTTTTGGAGCTGAGGGCTATTCGGTTGGTGCTGTCGCACTTGACGCATTATCTCCAAGGATTTCCGGTTCAGGTTCGATCAGACTATCGGACTGCGGTCGCTTACATCAGTCACCAAGGAGGGACTCTCAGCGGAGTGCCCTCAGGGAAGTTTCTCTGATTCTTGCATGGGCCGAGAGCAATGTTCCATGTATCTCGGCGGTGTACATTCCAGGAGTGGAGAACATGGAAGCGGACTCCCTCAGCAGGGGGTCCTCTCGCCAAGGGGAATGGTCCCTCAACAACAAGGTATTTATATCCATTTGTCACAAGTGGGGGTTCCCGGAGGTGTATCACCTTGTCTCCCGTCACAACCACAAGCTCCCTGCTTTTGTGTCTCTGTCTCAGGATCCTCTGGCCCTGGCAGTGGATGCCATGTTTCTTGCCTGGCGGGATCTGGGTCTCCTGTATCTGTTTCCCCCCTTCTCCATGGTAGGCAGGGTGGTGCGCAAGCTGGTTCAAGAGGGTGTGCCAGCTTTACTGGTGGCTCCAAGGTGGCCAAGACAAGTGTGGTTCGCAGACGTCATGCGGCTGGCGGTCGATCAGTACAGGTTGCCCCTGTTTCCGGATCTGGTCACTCAAGGTCCGCTATGTTACCCCAATTTACAAATGCTGGCTTTGACGGCGTGGCTGCTGAGACCTCCATCCTAAGAGGAAGGTTTGTCTGCTGCTGTGATCCAAACGCTTGTTAGGGCTAGGAAGAAGTTTTCCTCTAACATCTACTACAGGACCTGGCGGTCCTATATTGATTGGTGTGAGGCTAGGGCCTTGCCTTGTAGGGTGTTTTCGATTCCCAGAATTTTGGAGTTTCTCCAACACGGTTTGGACCTGGGTTTTCAGCTTAGTACTCTAAAAGGGCATGTCTCCGCCCTGGCGGTTTTCTTTCAAAGGTCTTTTGCTCTTCATCCTTTGGTTAAGACTTTTTTTCCAGGGGGTCATTCATGTACAGCCCCCTCGCAAGCCCTTGTTGCCTGTTTGGGACTTGAATTTGGTTTCGTCGGCCCTCCAGGGGCTTCCTTTTGAGCCGGTGCAGGATGTAGCATTTTCTATTCTCACACAAAAGGTTGCCTTAATGGTGGCTACTTCTCTTTTCTGTAGGACAGACGCCATGTTTGTGGTGCCCTCTGGGCCCAAGAAGGGTTTGGCGCCCGTCAAGTCTACCATTAGTAGATGGATACGTCAGGCTAATGTTGGGGCCTATACTTCCAAGGGGAGGGATCCCCCTTTCCAGATCACTGCTCATTCTACTTGTGCTGTTGGGTTTTCCTGGGCTTTTCAGCACCAGGCTTCTGTTGAACAAGTTTGTAAGGCTGCTACTTGGTCTTCTGTTCATACTTTTTCCAAGTTTTATAAGGTTGATGTGCTGGCCTCAGCGGATGCTGTTTTTGGCCGCAAGGTTCTGCAGGCTGCAGTGGTTAAATTGTGCAATATTGCCTGTTGGGATCCCCACCCATTTTTTGGACACTGCTATTGGATGTCCCATGTGTAATTAATACTTCCGAAGCAGGGTGTGAGACATACTTGGAATAATACCATTTTGTGATTACTCACCTGTAAAATGGGTATTATAAGTATGTCTCACACCCTGCTTTATTGGCTCTTCCTGGTCCCCTTACTGCTTTCTTATACTGGGGAATGTGTGGGAGGTCCCAGGTATTTATGGACCAGGAGGGGCTTCTTTTTCTAGTCATCTCTGCAGAAGTTCGCCCTCTACTGGCTATAACCCACGTGTAATTAATACTTCCGAAGCAGGGTGTGAGACATACTTATAATACCCATTTTACAGGTGAGTAATCACAAAATGGTATTTTCTGTTGGCTGTCCTTTTTTAAATCCTGTAGGCTCTCATAGAAAATATGTCTCTTAGGTAATGTACTTGGAGGAGGAGAGAAACTTTACTACTGAGCAGGTGTCTGCCATGCTGCTGACCAAGCTTAAAGAAACAGCGGAAGGTGCATTGAAGAAACCTGTAGTGGACTGTGTTGTTGCAGTAAGTAACTTTAAGACTTCTCTAATAAGCTTAGATGCAATCCTATAGCTGTAACCGAATACTATATACAAAAAAATCCTAAAACGACCTTCATATTATATTTAAAGTATATTTTATGTGGATAATTCGTTGGTATTTGTGGATACATGCTCTTCTTCCCTAAATATGTAAAAGTAATTTCAGTTTTTCTCAAATAGGAAACCTGGTGGCTGTACATGCAAAACCTTACAATTTTATGATAACCTATATATTTGTGGGGCAGTTTATGGGAATGTGGTTTTACATGTCTGCATATAAATGTAAACTTATGCATTAAATTGTTTTGTTTCCTGTTGTATTGTATACCTGTTAAAAAAGTTTGTAATGGGACAATGCATTCTAGTTTTACTTTTCAGCTCTTGTAATTTGAGATGATATAATGCAGAAGAAACGTTTAATTTCGCTTCCATTTTACTTCAGGCCATCAGAAGAATTCAGAGACGAATGGGTTAACCTTTCCCGAAGGGTGTGGTCTGCAAGAACAAAGGTGTGTCTCCCCCTCCCGGGCCTATATCCACCTGGCCGACTTGATGCACTTCAGTTTTCTTTCTTGCAGTGGTCACTGCAAGGATGTATCTGAACTCCTCTCCCACTTACTTTTTGTTTTTAAAGGAATTATGCCTTGGAAGTGGGGGTAATAGAAACCTGACTGTTCCTGGGCCCTCATACTCCTCTGATCTGAATGGACCCACTTTGCCTTCACAGCTAGGCTGCATTCGGATCAGGATGGTAAGGTAAGCGTCAGGGTCTTGGGGCGCTGTGGGGTGTCAGCTTTTTGTTTTTTAAAAGAGTGACACTCCTGGCTGAGAATTCCGCCACAGGAAAAAGCAGCCATAAGGTTTTTGTCTGGTGAGCCTGATTGAGGGGAACCAGGGGAATTAATTTCCTCTTGATTGCTCTTCCCATGTGTTTTTACTGGTTGAAAAATGTAAAATTTGCGGCAAGAAGGGAGCAAAGGCTTCTTTCCGGCGATCAATGAGGAGTGTTCGCCTCCTCCGACTCAAGGCATTGAATCTACCCGCCGCTGTGGAAACATTTTCGGCTTAGCATAGTAGCGAGCACCGGTGTGCGGCTCCTTTCTTACCCCGCTATCGCTGCAAGATTTTCGGCCGGGCGAAGCGGCAAGTACCGCTAACATCGCGGTTCTCCTCCAGCCGCTCGCACTGGAAGATTTTCGGCCTGGCTAAGCGGCAAGTACCACTAACATCGCAGTTCTCCTCCGGCCGCTTTCACTGGAACATTTTCGGCCGGACGAAGCGCTGAGTACTGCTGAGATTGCGCTTCTTCTCCGCTCGCCTTCACTGGAAGCCAGCAGCTTGAAACTGGGGTTGTTGGCCGGCAAAAAGGGGCTGCTTCTGAGCCGCTACACGGCCACCCTCAAGCGGGCCTAAATTTTTAGGTAGGTCAATTTTTTTTTTTTTTTAAACTTTTTTATTGAGGACAGGCAAATTGCAATCATACAGATCATAAACAGTGAACAGAATAGCAGGCAAACATTGGTTATTGCAGTTATACTGGTCAAATGTACAAATTAACATGGGTTCCACCAATCCCTCCCCCCCATCATCCCACAAAGACCAAACGAGAGTATCAACGAATTATCTCTTGGATAATAAATAGAATTCCGATACTAGTAAGGCAGACAGAATGTGAGAGAGACTATACCCATTGGCCTAATACGACTGGCGGGTCTCCCTCGACCACTCTTCTAAGGTACCATTCAGTATCCCTGAAAGTACTGTGTAGTTTAGCTCGAACTTCTGGCGTCAACAGATTAATAAAGCTCTCCCAAGTGGCAAAAAAGGATTCGACTTTAGTTTCCTTATGGGATGTCGCGTCTACCCAATCAAATTTAAAGAACTGTTGTAGTTTTTCCAGGAAGACTTTAAATTGGGGCGGGTCAGGACAAATCCAGGCCTGCAAAGTAGTTTTGCGTGCTACAGCATATATAATCAATAGCAGCCTTCTAGCCCCTCGTGAGATCCTCACTCCCTCCAACATTAGCTCCCTGAAAATTGCCCACTCCGGTGAGGGGGGATGCGAAGGTTACCAGGTTCTGAAACGTATATTGGGCTACCTGTCTCCAGAACTTCCTGATTACGGGGCATTCCCATAGGTTATGAAAGAGATCCGCTGATTGAGTATTGCATTTCAAACAATGCGGGGATTCAGATAAGCCCATGCGAAAGGATCGGAGCGGGGAAATGTAATTATAGTGAAATTGTCTATGGAACATCTCTCTATACGTTGATGCTGATAAAGTAGACCATGAGTAATTATAAGATTTTAAAATCTGGGCACAAGTTAGGTTAGGGAAGTGCCGGACCCACTTTATCATTCCCGTTTTCTGCCCTCCCCAATCAAGTCTCCTCCTCAGAGTAGTATAGTACATAGAAATGGCTCCTTTACTTGGCGGAGGGTCTTCTAAGAGGATATCCAAGTCATTGGACCAATCTAGATCAGAGAAGCGACTGACTATTTTTTTTAATATAGGAGGTGGCTTGCATAAAGGGAAACACCCGGAAGGTTACAGAGGGATATAAGTGTCTCATTGCCTCATAAGATAAGATTTTCTTCTGGGTCTTATTTACCAGTGCAGAAATTGAGGTGATGCCAGACTCATGCCAGTACTCGTGTAGCGGCCGAGTCACCCAGGCCAAGATCCGGGTTTCCAGCCAGCGGTAGAAGCAGAGAGGAGTGTGAGCCCAAATTCCTTTCTCTACGGATAATATGCCGCAACTTCCAGATCGTAAATAACAGGGGGGTTTGCGTCACCTGAGGGGGCAGAAGATGTTTGTGTTGATGAATCATGAATGAGTGAGTATTTGTATGTACTCTGCGATTCCCCAACCAGTCTCTCAGGACACACAAGAGAGCCGCCTGATTATATTTTTCAATGTCTGGGAGATTAACTCCTGCATTCCTAACCTCCTGCTGCAACGTGGCTCTACCCAGACCTGCTATCTTCTTGGCCCAAATGAATTCTCTAAAAAGTCGGTAAATATGTTTTATATCCTGTGTGCCCAGCAAAATCGGTAGTGTTTGAATGTAGAAGAAAATTCTCGGGAAAACTATCATCTTGAGGAGATGTATCCGCCCCAAGAATGAGAGCTCAAGCTTGACCCAACCTCGGAGGTCCTTCTCTAGATTCTTTATTACTGGTGTTATGTTACAGGAGTACAGCTCTAGGGGGTTCTTAGGGATGAGCACACCCAAATATCTCAAGGAGCCCTTGCTCCACGAAAAGGGATATCCATTGCTCCAACGTGGCTTGGTACCAGGTCCTAAATATAGGGCCGTCGACTTGTTCAGATTTATAGAATAGCCCGATACCTGGCCAAACTTATCTATCAATTGTAAGATCTTGGGTAAGCCCGATCTCGGATTAGATATAAATAGAATCAAGTCGTCTGCAAACGCCGTTAGCTTCACTGACGATGATCCAATTCCAATGCCATGAAACCCCGGTTCTGCTTCTAAGGCTCTCAACAATTGGTCCAAAGCCAAGTTGTACAATAGGGGCGAAAGCGGGCATCCCTGTCTCGTGCCTCTAGGCAGGCGTACCTCCTGTGATTTCTCCCCATTAATCAATAGAGAGGTTCGTGGGTTTTTATAGATGAATTGGATATAGTGTAAAAAGCGCCCCCCGAACTCTTTCCTCCAGGACACCCAATAGCCATGGCCATTCTACCTTATCGAATGCCCTTTCGGCATCAAGGCTAAGAAGAATTCCCTTGGAGTTCTTGCCAGCAGTGGTGGCTGCTATAGCTGTCCGTATGCCCAGCGTAATATGTTTGTTGTGGACGAATCCTAATTGATGCTCACTAAGTAAGGATGGGAGAATAGATTGCAGCCTTTCCGCCATTATTTTTGCCAGAAGTTTATAGTCGTTGTTCAATAGGGAGATAGGTCTGTAGGAAGAATGCAGCTATAGGGGTCTTTATGGGGCTTTAAAATTAGGGTGGTATATGCTTCCGTAAAATGTGACATCTCCACATCCTTCTGAAGGATTGCGTTAACCCTTTAAACGCCAGCCACGTAAAATTTACGTGGCTGCCTCTCCTGCAGTTAACTGCCAGCCACGTAAATTTTACGTGCCTGACTTTCCCCACTAATAGTAAAAAAAGTTTTTAAAAAAGTCACTTACCTGACCCCTCGTTTGATTCAGCCGGGTCTCCTCTTCAAAATGGTGGTCTCCGATCGTTCACCGGACCTCCTCTGGCTGCAGGGGAGGGCCTGGAATAGGGTGCCCCCCCCCCCATTTCAGCTGCCTCCGGCTTTTCCTGTAAAATAAAAAATAAAAAAAAATGACATTTACTTACCTCTGTGTGCGCTGGCTCCCGCCGACCCTCCTCTTCACCTGGGGGGCCTCCGATCCCCCCCCCCCAGGTCATTCCGATCTTCAGGAGAGAGCCTGGAAGGCTCTCTCCCCACTCCTGTTCCGATGGCGGCCGCCATCTTGACGCTAAGCCCCGCCCCTTTTGGGGGCGGGGCTAATGACGTCATTCCCAGTCCCGATCACCGGCTACAGCTCTGTTAGCTGTCAGATGCCGGTGATCGGTGCCCTGGAAGGAGGTGACAGGAGATCCTCTGATCTCCTGCCTCCTCCTTCTCTGGATGCCGATCACCGGCATCTGACAGCAGATCAGCGAGGGACACAGGAGCTGACGATCGAAGGTGAGTAAAGAGTAAATTTATTTTTTTTTTTTTTAAATAAAAATTTTGTGTCCGTGTTTTTTTTTTTCTGTTAACCCTTTGTGAACTGGTAAGGGGTCCATGAGACCCCTGTACCAGTTCACAAGGCTGGGGTCTGGCACCCCCAATTACCTGCCTCCCCAAAGCCCAGGGGGGGGCAGAAGAGCCCGGGCCCACATAGGCTATGTGGGCTCGTAGGCTGCAGGGTGGGGGGGCCACAAAAGCTGGCCCCCCCACTCTGTGCCTACAAGCCCCCATAGCTGGTCCCGGGCTGGTTATGACGGGTAGGGGGGACCCTATGTCATTTTTTTTTTTAATTTAAGGGTTAGGGTTAGGCTAACCCTAACCCTTAAAATTCCAAAAAAAAATGAGGGTCCCTACGTGATTTTTTAAAACAAGTTTAACGGTTAGGGTTAGCCTAACCCTAACCCTTAAAATTCCCCCAAAAAATGGGGTCCCCCCCTACTTTTTTTTTTTTTTTAAGTGGACCAACACCCAGGCTGATCGGCCCGGATCAGATCCCTCCCTGCGGGGCATCCGAAATCGGGATGCCCCACTGTGTGAAACCCCCCAGGACGCCCCAATCGCCTTACCTTATCCCTGTTCCAACGGTGCATGAACGGGCCGCATCTCGCGCTTCTCTCTATCAGGGCGCGCACACGTTCCGGTCGTTTGTGAATCGCCGACGCGGGCACGCTCCCTGTTAGAGGGAAGCGCGAGATGCGGCTGCCAGCGCGCTCAGAGCCGCTGTGGTTGTCCGTCCCTTGTCCGTGCATACCACAGCGGCTCTGAGCGCTCTGATTGGACGAGCGCTCGCGCATGCGCCGTAGGAGCGGGCTGAGGTGAGTTTTTTATACCTTTCTCGGGGGTTTTACGCAGCGGGGCACCCCCGCGGAAGTGGATCAAAACCCAGGATAGTGAAAATCCTGGGTGTTGGTCCACTTTACGGGTTAGGGTTAGGCTAACCCTTAGAATTCCCCCCAAAAATGGGGTCCCCCCACCCCCTGGGATTAAAAAGAAAAAATTAAAAAAAATTAAAATTTTAAAGAATTAAAATTAAAAAGAAAATGACATAGGGACCCCCTCCCAGGGGGGGGCCCACTATTTTTTTAATTTTTGGGGTTAGGCTTAGCCAAAAATTCTCAAACAAAATTGGGGTCCCCCCCCCCCCCCGGAAGGGGGTCCCTATGTCATTTTAAATTAACCCCTTATGTTTATAGTGTGGATAGTAGTATTTTATTTGTAAATGTTATAAAATGCTCTTTTCAGTTTGGGGGGTCTCCTGGGCAAGAATGAGGGGCTATTGATACATATGTGGTACCGTTGTAATCGGGAGAAATGGGGCTATCACATGCAATATGGTTTTTATTACTAAAAAATGTTTTATTTAAAATAAAGGAGACAATTGTTTAAAAAATATTATTTTATTTATTTTTTTGTTTTTTTTACGCAAAAATATTTAAAAAACAGTAGAAAAATTACAAACAAGACATTTAATGTTAAAGCCTAAATTCTGCTGCAAAAAAATATATATATATATTTTCCAAGAAATTCGGACAAAAATCACGGTTAAACATGCCGCAAAATGGGGAAAAATGACCAACTGAGGGCGACAAAAGTTCAAGTAGGCTGGCAATTAAAAGGGTTAATAGTACCTATGCATGTTGGGTATTGTTCTGCTCGGGGGACCTTGCGCTTTCAGATTTAGCTTGTTTTTTCTTATTTGCATATTGATATTTTAGGAAAAGGTGTTTTTTATTCTGCTTTTTTATAATTTTTTTTTGTGAAACCCTGTGCAACCTAAGAATTCTTCAAGGGATTACTTCCAGAAAGATGAGCCCACGACAACAAGCTGGGTACGCTTAGAAAGCTTAAAATGTGTACTTTCAGGGAATATATGGTTTATGGGGGATATTCTAAATGTAAAGGGTTGTTTTGGTAGAAAAAGCACAAGGTGCGCACTTTGTATGCAGAGCTGAAATTTTGAAGTAAAATTACCGTTACGCACATGCTTTACTTTGGTGTGTTTGGCAACTCTTCCCTTGACAGTAGCTATGCATGCTGGGTATTGTTCTGTTCGGGGCATGTTGCTTTTTCAGATTTTCAGTTTTTTTCTTGTTTGCATATAGGTTTTTTTAGGAAAATGTGGTTTTGATTCTGCTTTTTTATACTTTTTTAGAGAAACCTTGTGCAACCAAAGAATATATTGAGGGATTACTTCCAGAAAACTGCACCCATGTCAACAAGCCTGGTACGCCTAGAAAGCCTGAGGTGTGTACTTCCAGAGAATATATAGTTTGTGGGGGGTATTTCAAATGTAAAGGGTTGTTTTTCTTGAAAAACTGCAAGGTGCGCTTAGCACGTAGCATAGTTGTATTTTATCAGAAAATCCCCTAAAGCGCTATTTCAGTTTGGGGGAGTCTCCTGGGCAGGAAAGGGTGTCTACCTATACATATGTGGTATCACTGTAACCGGGAGAAATTGGGGTTTCACGTGCAATAAGATTTTATTGACAAACTTACATTTTTTATTACAAAAAACACTACAAATTGTAAAAAATTGTTTTTTGGGGGTTTTTTTGCACATATTTCATCCAAAAATATTGAGAATACACCTAAAAAATGACAAACAAGACATTTCATGTTAAAGCCCAGACTATGCTGAAAAAAACAATATATCACTTTTCTGGGAAATCCCTGGAAATCCCTTCAAAAATCACAGTTGAACAAGGGGAGCGCAAAATGGTCTGGCAACAAAGGGTGACAAAATCTCAAGGTAGGCTGGCGGTTAAAGGGTTAAACAAATCCTGCAAAATTAGAGTAATAAATGGGCTTAGCATCTTATAAAACTCTCCCATGTAGCCGTCAGGCCCCGGAGCTTTACAATTTTTTAGTTAGCAACCTCCTCTGAGAATCGGACAGCCCTCCCATCTCCGCCTGCTGGAGAATGGGGTTTACTAGCGAGTGGTCTGGCAGCGCAGAAGAATAGACACTCCTAAAATAGTCTTCAAAAGATTTAACTATCTCAGGAGTCTTTGTATAATTCTGACCAGAGGCTGGATTTTTAATGGCAGCAATGTGTCTTCTAGGGCCTGAGGAATTAGTCATTGCTGCTAAGAGCTTACCAGACCTGTTCCCATACCTATAGTCTCTTGAAAAAATTAGATTTTTTTGCCTCTGCACTAAGGAAAGTGTCTAATACGAGCGAGGCCTCTAACCATTGTTTTTTAGCAGCTGTAGTGTTGAGTTGTAGATAAGCTCTGTATGACTCAGAGACCGCGTCATAGAGTTCCTTGTGTTTCGTTCTTGATGCTTTTTTCCTTCGAGAGACAAAATCCACAATATGACCCCTGATAACTGCCTTTGCAGCCTCCCAGAATAGTACGGGTTCTGTTATATGTTGGATGTTGTCATCCTTATAATTTTCCCAAGCCCCTCTCAAAAACTCCCGGAAGCTATCTGAGCCTCCCAGGTACGTGAGAAAACGCCAAAACCTTGACCTGCCCTGGGGGATCACCAGTGAAAGAGATCGTGACCGGTGCGTGGTCTGAAAGTGCAATAGGCTTGATCTCTGCCTCCGCGAGGAGGGACTCATGCGTTAAAATGTGATCAATCCTAGACAAGGATTTATGAGCTTTGGAGTAACATGTATACTCCCTCGCTGAAGGATTGAGGAGTCTCCAGGGATCTACCAAGGGCAGGTAGTCAAAAATATGTTTAAAAGGTGCAGAGAGTCCCATTCTTTCTTTCATTGCTGGGTTAGATTTATTCTGTGTAGCATCAGCCACTATGTTATAGTCTCCCGCTACGATCAATTTAGTATCTTGATAGTCATGTAGTTGTTGTGTTAGGTCAATAAAAAAAGGGAGGTTCGGGGAGTTGGGAGCGTAGACGTTCACCAGCGTGTATTCTTGTCCCGAGACCTCCAACCTCAGTATAATATATCTGCTTTGAGGGTCAGTGACTGTTTCCAGGATTGTATATCTAAGTGACTTGTTTAGCAAGATCGCAAACCCCTCTCTGCTTCTTTTTAAATGTCGTGGCAATCACCTCGTTAATCCAGGGTGCTTTCAAGTTGCACTCCTCCCCTCCTTCCAATGCGTTTCCTGCAACAGGACTATATCAGCGGTATGGTGACGCAGGTGTTGTAAAATTTTTCTACGTTTTAAATGGTGGTTAAGCCCTCCCACATTCCAGGAAACCAATTTTAGATGGGACTTGGGGTGGCCGGCTGTCTCATCTGCCGATGTCATCTATAGATAAGATAATGCCATTAACCTTCAGAAAGAAAGAAAATCAGAGCAGATGGGGGGGGGGGGTC
Organism: Gastrophryne carolinensis; assembly: GCA_027917425.1. Classification (NCBI taxonomy): domain Eukaryota; kingdom Metazoa; phylum Chordata; class Amphibia; order Anura; family Microhylidae; genus Gastrophryne; species Gastrophryne carolinensis. Next base: position 118,512,267 of record CM051238.1, read on the forward strand.
GTCCCAGGCACCTCCCCCATTTTATTCAGTGGACCAGTGTCAAGACAGTTTAAATCATTGTCTCCAGACTGGAATCCAGTGTGATCTTTGTTTTGCAAGCGTCTGCCAGTGCTATTCCATAATAAATTACCTATCTCTCTCCTCCATTTTCCTTTTTCCATCTTATAACCTATTCCCTCAGAATCAGAGGGAGATAACTGAGTAACAAATTCCATAAACAAAAACAAAAAACAAACATTTAGGACAGAGAGGGTCATCCAAGAAAAATCAGTTGTTGCATGACCATCTCTGTACCCCAACAACAAAACTCTCCCTATTGTCATAGCGACTCAAAGATAGCTTAATAAGACTAGTATTCAACTCTCAAAATACCGTATTAACATTAGTCATAAAGAAAATGTACGAAGTAAAGGGGTAAGTCAAGTTGGCGCCTCCTGGGCAGAAATCGGCAGCAGTTCTTTTTTGGCCTGAATCGGATTTTCAAAGATTCTTGGCTCTCCATTAATTAGCAGCCGCAATTTAGCGGGGTATAGGAGGGGGAACCGTATTCCCGTGTCAGCCAAGTACTTGCACACCGGAGCGAATTCTCGTCTTTTCTGTGCGACTGCGGCCGAGAAGTCCTGAAATATCAGGATCCTATGTCCCTCCACCATCACATCTTTCTGCTTTCTGAAAGCTGCGAGTATCGCCTCTTTGTCTGCATAATGAAAGTACTTGGCTATCACCGGCCTAGGGCGTCTTGTACCAACCGACTGCCTCTTCTGACCCAACCTGTGCGCCCGTTCTATGGGTCTAGAGTCAGTGGTCCGGAGACCAAGGGCGAGCATAAGATCATGTGTAAGGAACTTGGTTAGGGACGCAGTAGTCTTGTATGACTTCGGGATCCCTATAAAACGCACGTTTGATCTCCTACTCCTATTTTCTAGATCCTCATGCTTTTCGTTTAAAGATTAAATAATCATTTCTTGAGCAGAGGATCTGGTTTGAAGAAAATCTAGTTTATCCTCCAGATCACTAACCCTTTGCTCTAATTCTGTAACCCTCGTGGTGTTAGATGCGATCTGGGTCATGGAGTTAGCAATAGCATCTTGCAAGGAGTCAAATCGTTTGTCCAAGTAAGGGGTAATCTGCGCCAAGACTGCCTTAGCTATGAGCCTGCCCTCACCCCCCCCCCCCCCCTTCAAGGGGATGTCTGGAATTGGGTCCTTGTGCAAGTCAGGGGTTAACGGGGAACTCGGGGGCAATCCCTGAGTGTTATTTTTCTGACTACTTTGAGACTGTTTAAATTTAGCTCTGTCAGCTTTCGTAGTATTAGAAGGTTGCTGCTTCTCCAAGTAGCGATCTAAACCTTTCCTAGCTTGGGACATTGTGAATAAAGATATGAGCACTGTCAAGTCACAAAGATTATCAGAAATGGAGACTCTGTGGAAGAAAGGCAAATTAGTAGTATACAAGAATCACAAGAAGTATATCAGAGATTATTGCCGCTCATAACTCTCAACGGGAAAAGAAAGAGGAAATCTCCTCCTCTCCTTCTATACTCAGCCTCTCAACTCAGAGAGAGATGCAAGTTGCTCTGTAGGGGAAGGAGAAAAAAAAGAAAAGAACTGGATGCATTGAAAAAGTAACCACATGAATGGCCAGCAGGTGGCAGCAGCTGACAGGTATTTTGCTTTCAATGCAATAAGTTGTAGCCAGCTCTCCTAGCAGCAAATCTCATGCAGAATCCCCCCACCCAGAGCACAGATACAGAGCCCACAGCAAAAATCATCAAACAATGCAGTTGGTGCAGAACACAAGAACTTATATATACACGGTTGTATGGGTGGATTAAAACAAGGGGGGGCAGTTAAATGTTGCCTCAAGAGACCTGAAGACGGCTAAACGAATGGGGTGTCTGGGGGGCTCACTGCACAGACATGGGGGCGGTTTATAAAACAGGGAGGGCAGACCGATCTCCCAGCCAGGAGAGAGTTCCTCGCCCCAGGCCGACGATCAAGTCCCTCAGGGTCGGCAGGTCAGCCACAGCAATTCCACACAGTTACTGTGAAGAAGTTCCGTCGGCAGGGCTAACGATACCGGTATCCCCGGGCGTTGTTGTGCTTGATAGAAGAGCCGGGAGGGAGCAGACGACCATCCCCGCCGTCACCCGTCTCTCTCCTCGGCAGTCTCACTGCGAGTGGGGGTACGCGGAGGGCTGGGCGCCTCCGGGGGACTCCGGGGAATCGTAAGAGGGGGGTCTCAATCAAGTCCAGAGGGTGCCCCTAACGTTTCTCCCCTCTCACGAATGTGCTCAAAAGCTCCGATGTGAAGGATTGCAGCAGATTCTGGTAGCATGCGGAGGAGCACTACTAAAATGCGCCATGTCTATTCAGGTAGGTCAATTTTTAATGATTGTGTATTATATTTTATTCATATATAAATATATATATAAGATTGTGGGAGAAGTCGGACAATACAGTATTTTTCGCCCTATAAGACGCACCTGTCCATAAGATCTAGGATTTGGAGAAGGAAAACTAGAAAAAAATATTCTAAGCCAAATTTTGTGCTAAAACACATTTTGTTCCCTCATCCCATTCCCATAGGCAGTGTGGCATTCCCCCCATTCCCATATAGGCAGTGGGGCACCCCATTCCCCATTCCCAGATAGGTAGTGTGGCATCCTATTCCCAGATAGGTAGTGTGGCATCCTATTCCCAGATAGGTAGTGTGGCATCCTATTCCCAGATAGGTAGTGTGGCATCCTATTCCCAGATAGGTAGTGTGGCATCCTATTCCCAGATAGGTAGTGTGGCATCCTATTCCCAGATAGGTAGTGTGGCATCCTATTCCCAGATAGGTAGTGTGGCATCCTATTCCCAGATAGGTAGTGTGGCATCCTATTCCCAGATAGGTAGTGTGGCATCCTATTCCCAGATAGGTAGTGTGGCATCCTATTCCCGGATAGGTAGTGTGGCATCCTATTCCCGGATAGGTAGTGTGGCATCCTATTCCCGGATAGGTAGTGTGGCATCCTATTCCCAGATAGGTAGTGTGGCATCCCATTCCCAGATAGGCAGTGTGGCATCCCATTCCCAGATAGGCAGTGTGGCATACCCCCTCCCATTCCCAGATAGGCAGTGTGGCATACCCCCTCCCATTCCCAGATAGGCAGTGCGGCATACCCCCTCCCATTCCCAGATAGGCAGTGTGGCATACCCCCTCCCATTCCCAGATAGGCAGTGTGGCATACCCCCTCCCATTCCCAGATAGGCAGTGTGGCATACCCCCTCCCATTCCCAGATAGGCAGTGTGGCATCCCCCCTCCCATTTCCAGATAGGCAGTGTGGCATCCCCCCTCCCATTCCCAGATAGGCAGTGTGGCATCCCCCCTCTCATTCCCATATAGGCAGTGTGGCATCCCCCCTCTCATTCCCATATAGGCAGTGTGGCATCCCCCCTCTCATTCCCATATAGGCAGTGTGGCATCCCCCCTCCCATTCCCATATAGGCAGTGTGGCATCCCCCCTCCCATATAGGCAGTGTGGCATCCCCATTCCCATATAGGCAGTGTGGCATCCCCCCTCCCATATAGGCAGTGTGGCATGCCCCCTCCCATATAGGCAGTGTGGCATGCCCCCTCCCATATAGGCAGTGTGGCATGCCCCCTCCCATATAGGCAGTGTGGCATGCCCCCTCCCATATAGGCAGTGTGGCATGCCCCCTCCCATATAGGCAGTGTGGCATGCCCCCTCCCATATAGGCAGTGTGGCATGCCCCCTCCCATATAGGCAGTGTGGCATGCCCCCTCCCATATAGGCAGTGTGGCATGCCCCCTCCCATATAGGCAGTGTGGCATGCCCCCTCCCACCGCTGTATAGTCCGGGTGTCTGTCTGCTGGGGCCGTGGAGAAGTTTCAGGGACAGTGCGAGCGACGGAGGCAGCTATATCTGCCGCTCGCACTGTCCCCGACACCTCTCTACGTCCCCAGCAGACAGACGCCCGGACTATACAGCGGTGCGCTCGAGCGTCGGCCACGCCCACCGCTGTATAAGGCAGTGTGTTCACTCTGTATGCTGGCGCTGCAGAGAGCGAGGAAGCGGCAGAGGCAGCTGTTTCTGCCACCTTCTCCGCCTGCACATACAGGTGCCTCCGCCCCTTCGTCGCTCTCTGCGGCGCCAGCATACAGAGTGAACGCACTGCCTTATACAGCGGTGGGCGTGGCCGATGCTCTGTAACAGGCCGGTGTCTGTGTGTGCTGGCGCCGCAAAGAAGGGACCTCCGACGCTTCCAGGACAGCACGAGCGATGGAGAGGTGAGTTAACGTATTCTAAGTATGTCAATCACCCCGCTTCAGAATAGTCATTACACTTGGGTTATACTGACCTGTAGAAGGCGATCTTGCAGAGATGTCATGAAAAAAGGGAGCCCCTCCCGGTCCATAAATACCTGGGACCTCCCACTCATTCCCCAGTCTTTCATCTCTGCAGATGGCGAGCAAGTCAGAAGATGTCTCCTCCTTGCAGGTAGCCGGGGTAACTCCCGGCCCCCCTCTTTTGGTCTATTTCTGCCTGGACCTACTGTTATCCCCCTTTTTAATAAAGAGCCTCCCAGCCTAGGCTGCTGGTCCGGGCAAAGGTAGACGGCACCTTAAGGTGCTTTAGGAGCTATGCTCCACCGTGAGACCCCATACTAAGGGGTAGGCAGTATTCCGGGTTGGTGATCCCGGTTGGGATGCCCTGTCCTTGCCCTTACACCTTTTGTGGTGTTAATTCCCCCTTCCCCGGTCACCCATTGTTCCTTACTGCTTTCTTTAGAGTGCATGCTTGTGTGCAACTTGTTGTGTGTGCGTTGTGCGCCTGATTGATGCGTTCCCTGGCCGGGCCGGCGGTTTGCGGCGCCGCCGGCCGTTAATGACCGCCTTCGGGGGAGCTTCTTCCCCTCCGGTGCGGTTTCAGGGGGGGGGGATCCTGCTGCCCGCCCCCTCCCTCCCCCCGTGCTGCTGGTGCCGCTGCGGAGCCCGGTCACTGGCCGGGTGCCGCCTTGTGTCAGGGGAGAGGGGCGGCGTCGGGCGCTGCGCGCGGTCCACGCCTGCCCGCCCTTCTTCATCCTTGCTGCCAAGTCCCTCCGCCTCGTGCAGGGCTCCATTCCTTCATTGCCCGTGAAGCTGCTTGTCAGCGTGAGATTGATATATACTTTTCTATTATATGTATGTGTGCCTTCGGTTATGTGCACAGCATTGTGTGATATGTGTGTGACAGTTCCCCTTTTCTGTTCCAGGCGGACCCTTGTTGGATCTTAAAGGGTCCTCCCGGTCCTAGGGTCCCTGGTTTAGTTTAAGAACTCCCTATAAATCCTCCCACTCGGGACACTGACGGGGCATCCCGGGTCGCTTATATTGCGTAATTCCCTTGTGTATTGCGACTACCGATAAAATCACCATATAGAGGCTTCCCAGGATGCCGGGCTCGGGCTCCCCTCGGGCTCGGGTGTTTGGTGTGTGGGGTATCCCTTACAGGGGATGATGTATTCCTTTGCATACCATGTGCACAGCAGACAATTACGCGGCAGTCCGGATCCCATGCGTCTGGTTCTGCGCCGCCGGTCCCTTCACCTACCCCTCCCCACCTGATCCGTACCCCGTGTGATGTTGTCATGAGTGGGGAGTCGCAATCTGAGGTGTGTGCCAGATTGTCCAATCTTGAAAAATGTTTTTCTAGCGCTGTGGCCAGAAAGGCCCCGGCTAAGAGAAAGCACTTGTCCCCAGCCATGCAGGCTTCTGATTTTGAGGAGTTTGATTCACTGGACTGGTCTGATTACCCCCCGCTAGAGGAAGGGGAGCTATTTGAGGAGTCGGATGGTTCCGACGATCAGCAGTTTGTTGGCACCGATGCCGAGCGGGGTCAGGGGGATTCTTTGGCTACCCCTAAGGTCCTGGCTCATATGTTTGAGGTTCTGGCAATTTCTCCTCCTGAAGTGGCTCTTCTGCAGAAGGGGGGGGGGTTCTTTGAGGAAGCTAAGCCGCGTTTGGAATTCCCTAATCAAAAGCAGTCCGATGGCATTATTCTTAAGGAATGGGAGAGGCCTTCTCGGCTTCCAGGTGTTCCTCCGGGTTGGGATAAGAAATATCCCTTTCCGGTGGATGCGGTAAAGCGCTGGTCGTCCCCTCCCGAGGTGGACGCCCCTGTTTTGGGGTTGTCTAGCACCTCTGTTTTGCATTCTCCTGACTGTTCTACTCTCAAGGATGGTGAGGACAAACGCATTGACCAGATGGCTTGTCACGGTTTTGCCAGTGTCGGGTTGGCCTTGCGGCCTGTTTGTGCTTCGGCGCTTTTAATAGTGGCTTCTAGGTCAGTTGTTAGGGACCTGTTGTCTACTTCCAGGCTTGACCCGGCTAGTGATGAGTTCACCGCCCTTAAGCGGTGCAAATTGTTTTTGTCATTTGTGCTAGCCGCCCTGGATGACACCATGGTGATGTGTAGTAGAACTTCGGCCTTGCTGGTTGCTATTCGGCGGTCGGTTTGGTTGCGCCAGTAGGCGGCTGATTTTGTGTCCAAAAAGTCGCTTACGGCTCTTCCCTTTCTGGGCTTGCAGCTCTTTGGAGAAAAGTTGGATGCGGTCGCAAAAGGAGGTAGGTTACCTCAGCGAAAGAAGCAACGTCGTCCCTTTCGTGGGGCGGCTTCCTTTACCCGTTCCTTTCGTGGGGCTAGAGCTGGATTGGCTGTCTTCTCCTCCAGAGGTGTTTCCTGGAACAGGGGAAGAGGACGTGCCCATCCAGGACACAGCTGGGGCATTAAGCCCAAAGCCGCTGCCAAGCCGGCTCAGCAATGAGGGGGCGCCCTCACCCTCACGGGTGGGGGGACGGCTGCGACACTACTCCCAGGTCTGGGACCAGGAGGTCTCGGACAGATGGATTCGGAAAGCGGTATCTTCCGGTTACAAGCTGGAGTTCGAGATGCGGCCTCCTCCCAGATTCTTCAGGTCTCGGGTGCCCTTGGATCCTCTGGCCGTGCAGGGGCTCTGGGCCGCAGTAAAAGATCTCCTGGACATGGCTGTCATCTGCCCGGTGCCTTCCTCGGAACGGGGGCCTGGGATACTATTCCAATCTGTTCACGGTGCCCAAGAAGGATGGCTCCGTTCGTCCTATCCTGGATCTGAAGTTTCTCAACAGGTTTATCCATCCCAGGAAGTTCCGTATGGCAACTCTGCGTTCAGCCATAAATTCGCTTCCTCAGGAGGACTTCATGATGTCCATAGACATCAAGGATGCTTATCTGCATGTTCCAATCTTCCCGGCACATCAGAGATTTCTCAGGTTTGTGGTGGAAGATCTGCATTTTCAGTTTGTGGCTCTACCGTTTGGCCTTACCTCGGCTCCCAGGGTTTTCACCAAGGTGCTGGCGGGGGTGATGGCCCTCCTCAGAGACCAGGGTATCTGCATCGTGCCTTATCTGGACGATCTTCTCATTATGGCATCCTCTCTCAGCCAGGCGGAACTAGATACCAGGACCGTGGTATCCACTCTGGAGAGATTCGGCTGGGTGATCAACTTTCCCAAGTCCTTCCTCTCTCCGTCCAGGGTGGTGTCGTTCCTGGGAATGTCTCGGGATACTTCTCAGTCCAGGGTGTTCCTCCCCCGGCCCAAGGTTCTTTTGATTCAGGAATTGACTCAGCTTCTTCTGTCCATCCCTCGTCCGTCCATCCGGCTGGGGATGAGACTGGTGGGATTGATGGTGGCTTCTTTCGAGGCAGTTCCCTTTGCTCAGTTTCACACAAGGACGCTCCAGCTCCATCTGTTGGCGGCCTGGGACAGGTCTCCGCTGTCATTGGATCAGTCCTTTCTGATGTCCCCTCGGGTTCGGCATTCCCTTTGGTGGTGGCTGGAACCAAGCAATCTGATGAGGGACAGATCCTTTCTGACCCCTTGTTGGGAGACTGTCACCACGGATGCAAGCCTGTCAGGTTGGGGGGGGGGGTTTGGAAGGATCTTCAGTTTCAGGACTGTGGGGGCCTCAGGAGGCTCACGATCCCATCAATGTTCTGGAGCTGAGAACCATCAGGTTGGTTCTGGTTCACTTGACTCATCAGTTACAGGGTTTGCCGGTTCAAGTTCGGTCGGACGGCGGTCGCCTACATCAATCACCAGGGAGGGACTCGCAGCAGGCGTGCCCTCAGGGAAGTGTCCTTGATCCTGGATTGGGCAGAGAGCAATGTCCCATGCATCTCGGTGGTGTACATTCCGGGAGTGGAGAACACGGAGGCGGACTCCCTGAGCAGGTGCTCATCTCGCCGGGGGGGAATGGTCTCTCAGCCCCAAGGTGTTTCGGTCGCTTTGCCACCGGTGGGGGACTCCGGAGGTGGACCTCTTTGCCTCTCGTCACAATCACAAACTTCCGGCATTTGTGTCTCTCTCGCGGGATCTGCTGGCTCTGGCAGTGGATGCAATGGCTCTGGCAGTGGATGCAATGTCTCTGAACTGGAGGGATCTGGGGTTTCTGTACCTGTTCCCTCCGTTTCCCATGGTGGGCAAGGTGGTGCGCAAGCTGGCCCTAGAGGGTGCGTCAGCAATCTTGGTGGCTCCAAGATGGCCAAGACAGGTTTGGTTCGCAGACGTGGTACGGTTGGCAGCGGATCAGTTCGATCTGCCTCTTCTGCCGGATCTGCTCACTCAGGGTCAACTACTCTACCCCAATTTACCAACGCTAGCTTTGACGGCGTGGCTGCTGAAACCTCCATCTTGAAGGAGGAAGGTCTTTCTGATGCTGTTATTCAGACTCTGCTTAGGGATAGAAAGAAGTCTTCCTCTGCCATCTACTATAGGATTTGGAGGTCTTATATTGATTGGTGTGAGGTCCGGGCCATGCCTTGCAGGGTGTTTTCTATCCCTAGGGTTTTGGAATTTCTGCAACATGGTCTGGACTTGGGTTTGCAGCTTAGTACGTTGAAAGGGCACGTTTCTGCCCTGGCGGTTTTCTTTCAAAGGTCTTTTGCTCTTCATCCTCTGGTTAAGACCTTTTTCCAGGGGGTTACGCATGTGCAGCCTCCTAGGAAGCCTTTGCTCCCAGTTTGGGATTTGAATTTGGTTCTTTCTGCTTTTCAGGGTCCTCCTTTTGAACCTTTGCAGGATATTGCACTTTCTACGCTTACTCAGAAGGTTGTTTTTCTGGTTGCCATCACTTCCGTTCGGCATGTGTCGGAGTTGGCGGCTTTTTATGGACCGGGAGGGGCTCCCTTTTTTTCATGACATCTTTGCAAGATCGCCCTCTACAGGTCGGTATAACCCAAGTGTAATGGCTATTCTTTTTTTTTTTTTTTAATATTCTTTATTTCTGATTTCCAACAGAAAACATACATCTGAAATACAATCTCGTACAACAATAACAATGAGCATAGTCTGGTTCAGTCGAGATGTGAGAATCAGCATGACAAGAAAATAGAAAAAGGGCAATAAAGATTGTTACAAAGTAATCTCTGGTGATCCAATCTTTATTAAAGGTTTATGATGCTTCAAGAGGGCTAGCTGGGAGGGGAGGGGGGGGGGGGACGAGGGGCTTAGGGTGCGGGTCCCTGGGTGCCGCCCAATAAGGCACTGCAGTCTGCAGATTCCGAGAATCTCAGCCAACTGTACCAAGTAATTGTGAAATGCTCAAATCTATTTTCACGGGAGAGTATCACACTCTCAAACCTCATCAGCTCATTCACCTTCAGGATCCACATTGCCACCGTGGGTGGCTCGGGGGACCTCCACCTAAGGGGGATGCAAGCCTTTGCTGCATTAAGGAGGTGGCACAATAGTGATTTTTTGTATATTTTCAGGGGGAGCTCAGTCAAGTGCAGAAGACAGGAAGCTGGGTCGTCCGGTATCACCTCCTCTGTTACCCTGCCCGCGATCTCCTTGACTGAGTCCCAAAAATTTCTAAGAGCGGGGCATGACCAGAAAAAGTGTAACATGTCGCCTCTCTCCCTATTACATCTCCAACAACTGTCAGAGCCTTCTGACGACCATTTACTAATTACGGTCGGAACCCTGTACCAACGGGAGAGGATTTTGTAGTTGCATTCTTGGGTGCGTGTACATATGGATGTTTTATGCGGCATAGCTAGGAGTTTTCTACACTGCTCCGGTGTCAGGGAGATCCCTAGGTCTTCCTCCCATTTTCTCAGAAAAGAAGGCCTCTCCCCGTCTGGAGGGGCAATGAGCATTTTATATATGCGTGAAAGAGTGTGTTTGACTGCATCGTTACTGGCACAGAGGTTTTCGAAAGGGGTGGGTTTCCTCATACCACCCTCAAAGTCTTTAAGAGAGCGGAGGAAGTGGACCAATTGGATATTCTGCCAATCTGACCAAGCCGAAAGGCCTCTTGATTGGGCAAGCGCCCTCAGATCCGACCAGCCATCTCCCGTCCAAAAGTGACCTGCCCTGAACACTCCTGCTTTTTTCCATGCTTTCGAGATAGGACCCTCATTGCCAGGAGGGTATCGGGGGTTGCCCAGGACTGGCAGCATCGGGGAGGGGTTAGGGGAGATTTCTGGATGTTTAAAGTGCCGCAGGTTAGCTCTGATAGTGGCTCCAATTGTGGGGTGATTCAGGGCTAACGGGATTTCATGGGTGCTCACCCATGCTGCTCCTGCGATAGGAACCTCAATGGATCCCTGCTCCAACCCCACCCATTGCTTATGCCTCCCATGCAGACACCAGTCGACAGTTCTACTGAGATGGACAGCAGCATGATAAATTATCGGATCCGGAAAGCCCAGTCCTCCACTCTCTTTAGACCGCGCCAGCAGCGTTTTTTTCACCCTTGGCTTCCTCCCTCCCCAGACAAATCCGGCGAAGACCCCCCTGTCTCTCTGCAGAAAGCTCTGTGGGATCTGCACCGGAAGAGCCTGCAGCAAATATAGCAACCGGGGGAGCAAATTCATTTTGCCCTTAGCCCATCTGTTTGTTTCCTCCTCGAACCTCTTCAAGAGTGACGGGAAGTTTAGTTCAAATATTTTAGCTAGATTGTTTCCAATCTTGGTCCCCAGATAAGTGATACTCTCCCTGGCCCATTTGAACGGGAAAGTGTCCCGAATTGTGTCGAATCTCTTAGGTGGGATATTTACATTAAGAGCTTCCGATTTTTGGTAATTGATCCTATATCCGGACACTTCCCCATATTGCTTCAGTTCGGACATAAGATTTGGAAGCGAAACTTCAGGGCATGACAGGTTGAAAATTAGGTCATCAGCGTAGGCTGCGACTTTGTATTGTTTAGAATCATTGGAAAGGCCTGTGATATCCGGATTGCGACGGATTCGACACAAGAAAGGTTCCAGGGTAAGTATGAAAATGAGGGGAGAGAGCGGACAACCTTGTCGCGTCCCATTTGTTATCCCGAAAGAGTCAGAGAGGAACCCATTCACACGGACCGCGGCTGATGGGGCCCCTTATAGGCTTCTTATCCAGTTCAAGGCATTTGGGCCCAGTCCAATGTGTTTGAGCGTGGCTAGCATAAAATCCCAGTTCACCCGATCAAATGCCTTTTCAGCGTCCGTCGCAAGTAAGAGCATAGGGGTCCCGCTCCGTTGTGCCAGGTGAATTAGGTTCAACACCTTAATGGTGTTGTCCCTAGCCTCTCTGTGTGGCATGAACCCCACCTGATCCAGGCCTATGATATGGTGAAGGTGAGGGGCTAGTCTGGAGGCCAAAATTTTAGCAAAGAGTTTCAGGTCTGAGTTCAGGAGGGAAATCGGTCGGTAGCTTGCACACTGGGTCGGGTCTTTGCCTTCTTTCGGGATCACCGAAATATGAGCTCTCAGGGTATCTGCCGGGAGGGGATTCCCGTCTTTAACCGTATTAAGGGCTTCCAGGAGCTTCGGAGCTAGGAGAGGGAAGAACTTCTTATAGTAAGGGATGCTTAACCCGTCAGGACCCGGGGCCTTACCTCCCGCCGCCCCAAATACTGCCTTATGTAGTTCAGTTATAGTTTATAAATTCTTTATTTATTAATTTTCAAAGTGAAACAGAGAAAATACAATCATGGCAAGAAACAATAGCAGTCATATTAAAGATTATCTATCAACATACATTTGTTTCATTCTCGAGCTCAAATCAAACCTATTGGCTCGGATTTAAATCTACCAAGAGTACAATAAAAAGAACCTACAGGGTAAAAACGAGAGGGCAAGGCAGGGTATAAGAGCGGTGGGGCTGTTCGGGCTCACAGCCGCACGTGTGGGGGGGGGGGGGGGGAACGGGGCTGGGGGGTACAAAACCTCATGTTCGGGCTGTTGTAATATTCATGGTGCGGGAGCTTACGTTCCTAAGAAGACTCCATGATTGCCTTACATTCATCGGAGTCTAAAAACAGCATCAAATTATACCAGGTGGTGGTGAATTTTTCAGACCCTCCATCTCTCGTCAATATAAGGCTCTCGAAGCGCATGATATCATTCACCTTTAAAACCCAGGTTGCCAGCGAGGGGGAACTTTCCTGCCTCCACATTAGTGGAATGCAAGCCTTTGCTGCATTCAATAGCTGGCACTGGAGAGATTTCTTATAACCCTTAAAGGGGGCATTGGTTAGGTGGAGCAGACACGCGCCTGGGTCGTCAGGTAGGTGATATTCCGATACATCGTTTATTATCTTCCTGACGGCGTCCCAAAAAGGACGAATCTTAGGGCAAGACCAGAAAATATGTAAAAGGTCACCCCTCTCCGCACCACACCTCCAGCAATTAGTCGACGAGCCAGGCGCCCACTTACCGACCACGGTGGGGACTGCATACCAGCGGGTGAGTAGCTTGTAATTGCACTCCTGGAATTTAGTGCAAATGGAGGTTTTGTGCGGCGTGGAGAGAAGCCTCCCAATCTGGTCTGATGACAAGGTGACGCCCAGGTCTCGCTCCCACTTTCCAATGTAAGGCGGCACCTTATCGGTCATGGGGGAGATAAGTAGCTTATACATGCGGGAGAGAACGTGTGTCTCAGGGTTATTGCTTGTACAGATTTCCTCAAAAGTTGTGAGAGGCCTGTGCCGAGTGGGGATAACCCCAAGGGACCTTAGGAAGTGCCGGAGCTGAGTGCTCTGCCAACTTGACCATTCCGAAAGCCCCCTGGCCTGAGCTAGTGAAGATAGATCCGACCATCCGCCCTCCGACCAGAAATGTTGTACTCTATAGACTCCCGTCTCTCTCCACTCCTTTGATCTCGGCCCCTCACAGCCCGGGGGGAAGTTTGGATTGCCCAGGACAGGAATCGGGGGGGGGGGGAGGGTCCAGGGGAGATATCCGGAAGGGCAGCTGTTGACTTGCCTATTTTTAAGGTGGTTCCTATAGTGGGGTGTTTAAGAGCCCGAGGCACGTCCTTCCGCTCCAACCACATGTTTGGTAACGGTGTCTCCGCGGCCTCCTGTTCCATGCCGACCCACTGCTTATTGCTCTACAACTCTCCCTAGGTGTACAGCAGAATGGTATCTCACCGGATCTGGGAAACCTATTCCCCCGTTCTCCTTTGCCCTGGCGAGCGTGTCTCTATTAATCCTGTGCCGTTTCCCTCCCCAAACAAATTTGGCAAAGAGGGATCTAACCTCACGCAGAAAGGCTGGAGGGATAGCTATCGGGAGGGCCTGCAGAAGATACAGCAGCCTATGGAGAAGGTTCATCTTCACAGCGTTGCACCGCCCGAACCATGATAATTTTCCCAAAGACCATTTTGAGATATCCTCCTGAAATTTTTTGAGGGGGGGGGGGGAGAGTTTAAGCCAAATATTTTGGAGAGGTCACATCCAATTTTAGTCCCAAAACTTTCTTTGGCCCATTTGAAGGGGAACGAGCTCTGCAGGCGGGAGAACCTCTCTGTCGGGATGTTAATGTTATGCATTTCAGATTTGGAGTAATTAATTTTATAGCCTGAGAGTTCCCCGTATTACTTGAGCTCTTCCATTAAATTAGGTAGTGTAATTTCTGGACCTGATAAGCAGAAGATCAGATCGTCTGCATATGCAGCAACTTTATATTCCGCCTCCGAACTTCAGACCTCTGATGTCTGGGTGTTTGCGAATCTTGCAAAGTAGTGGTTCAAGGGGCAAAATAAAAATCGGGACACAGCGGGCATCCCTGCCTCGTCCCATTTGAGATACTAAAAGAATCTGAGAACATGCCATTCACTCAAACCGACGCGGAGGGACCCTCGTAGAGACTGAGGATCCAGCTTAATGCATTAGGGCCAAGGCAAAGTGACGTAGGGTGGCCTTCATAAAGAGCCAACTAACCCTATTGAATGCTTTCTCGGCGTCGGTCGCGAGGAGAAGGGCATGTATGTTTTTCTGCTGTGCAGTATGGATTAGGTTCAACACCTTAATAGTGTTGTCCCTTGCTTCCCTGTGCGGCATGAATCCTACTTGGTCCAACCCGATTACGTGGTGGAGGTGTGGGGCTATTCTTGCGGCCAGGACTTTAGCAAATATTTTAATATCCGAATTTAAAAGTGAAATAGGTCTGTAGCTGCCACATTGTGAGGGATCTTTCCCTTCCTTCGGCAGCACAGAAATGAATGCCCTTAGGGAGTCTGTCGGAAAGGAGCCTCCGCCTCTGACTGAGTTGAAGACCGACAGCATTCTGGGGGCCAGGGTCGGCATTAGTCTTTTGTAGTAAAGCGCCGGGAGCCCATCCGGGCCCTGGGCTTTCCCACCCGCCGTCCCCCCTAACCGCCTTCTGTAGCTCCAACAAAGAAATAGGCTCCTCCAAACCCTCGACCACATCAGATGGCAAACTGGGCATCCCCGACTCACTGATATATCTATCTATCACAGGCGACTGGTCAGGTCTTCGGAAGGTTGTATAAAGATTGGTAAAACCTCCTGAAAGACTCTGCAATTTCACTTGTTAGGTGCCTCACCCGACCATCCGAGCCTGTGATTTTCGGGATATAGGTCTTTGCCCTCTCTGATCGAAGGGCCCTGGCCAAGAGCTTGCCACATTTGTCCCCCGACTCGTAAAAGGCTCTCCGGCATTTAGTCAGTGGAGCCTTCAGCTTATCACAACTCAGCGTTTTAAGCTGTTCCCTCAAAGACATCAGCGTTGCAAGGTGGGCGGCTGCCAGGGATTGTTTATGGAGCATCTCAAATTTCCTGATCTCCGACAGGAGTTCCAGCATGCGTTTTGCTTTTTTTTTTTTTTATTCGGGAACCGATCTTGATAAAAATCCCCCTAATGACACATTTATGGGATTCCCACAAGACTCCAGGGCTTATCTCAGGGGAGGCGTTTAAGGCAAAGAACTCTTGGAGTTCTTTTTGAATTTCCTCCATGACTACCTGGTCCTCTAGCAAGGAGGTATTGAGCCTCCAGGACCATCCCTTCATGATTGGGCTCGGTAGAATCGCTGTGAGCGTGACTGGGGCATGGTCGGAAATGGTGATATTGCCGATTTCAGCAGCAGAAACCCTGGGTAGTGAGGCATGGGGGATCAGGAAGAAGTCTATCCTGGAGTAAGAGTTGTGGGGGGCGGAGAAGAACGTGTAGTCCTTATCCGTCGGGTGGAGGATTCTCCAAGGGTCTATTAGCTGGTGCAGGGCGATTACTTTTTTAAGCCTATTAAGTTTAGTATAGGACAGCTGCGGCGCTCCCCTGGAGGTATCAATAAGTGGGTCTAGTGCTAGATTAAAATCACCCCCAATAATCAATTCCCCCTCTATGAAGGTTGAGAGGTTTTCCATTGCTTTTTCAAGGAAGGCGGTCTGACCCGTGTTTGGCAAGTAAAAATTGGCAAAGGTGTAGAGATGGGACGCCACCCTCCCTTTCAGGAAGATCCAGCGCCCCTCCGCATCTGTTTTATAGTCGGCAAGCTCCCACGGGAGACCGGCATCGATTAAAATGCTGACCCCCCGGGACCTAGAGTCCGGAGAGTAGCTGTGGTAGCTCTTTTGAAAGGTTCTGTTACCCAAAGAGGGTGGACCACCAGCCTTGAAGTGCGTTTCCTGCAGGAAGGCTATTTGGGCTTTAAGCCCCTTAAGATTCCTCAAAGTGAGGGACCGTTTTTCTGGGCTGTTAAGCCCTTTAACGTTCAGGGAAACTATGTTAAATTCAGATATGGGTTTGGTCAAGTTGCTTGTTTGACCCCCCTAGCCATGGCACCCATGTGTGCTAGCCCGACACCCAATAGAGAGGAGGAGGGGAGGAAAGGGAAGGAGGGGTACAGAGGGTAGCTAGTCTACCCCTGTGGTGGGGGGTGCGCTATAACCAAAATTAGAACACAGAACACAGAACAGAACTAAAATTAACAGTACTATTCCAAGTATTGAAAATCGGGGCCTCGGTCGCCTGGGTGTCCGAGAAGCCCCACCTATTGGGGGGTAAAGTGTTTAGCAGGGAAGACGGAACTCAAGGGCAGGCACCCTACCGTCCCCCGACCCCTGCTCAGACACGTATACCTGCCAATTAGCCACCTATATTAACAGTTACCGTACTAGAGAGAGGAGGACCAAAGGAAAACAACAACCTAAAACTTAACATAACAGCGGGGACTAGGCCCAGGGGGAACGTCTCCGGGAGACAGGCCAATTAGCTCTGCCACCCCAGAGTAGGATTGGTCCATCTTTCTAGTTCATTGCAGACGCTGAGAGAGAATAAAGAGAAGGGAAGGGGCAATACGATGAGAGGAGTCAACGCCAGTCACTCCCCTTGGGGCTCGCTGAGGCTCTCTCCACCACCCCAGACGGGGGATCCAGGGGGTGGGGAGGAGACCCCGGCCCCTCGGGTCGGCCATCCAGGCGAGCCACGCGGAGCCGCTGCACGGAAAGGTCGCCCCGCATAGACCGAGATAACCCGCTCCCATACGGGGCAGAGGATCTCTTGAGGCGCTGCAGATCGCGGTAGTTCCTCTGACCCCTCTGTGGACCACTCGTGGATTCTTGCATGGCGCTGGGGAACTCCGGAGACAGCCAGTCCGGGATCTGGATGGGCTCGCAGCCGAGGAACTCAAACAAATTCTCCAAGTCCACAGGAGACCTCAGAATGAAATTGCGCTGCTTTCTCCTCACAATCAGATGGAAGGGAAATCCCCATCTGTAGGTGGCCCCGTTTATTAAAATAACTTCGAGAAGGGGCTTAAGGGCCCTCCGCATCTGCAAAGTCCGTTTGGAGAGGTCTTGGAGAATTTTAACAGCCGCTCCATTATATTCAACTGTGCCCTTGTGCCAGGCTTTCCGAAGTATCTCTTCCTTAAGGGAGAACAAGTGGACTTTGCACACCACATCCCGTGGGAAAGCTGGATCCGGACTTTTGGGGCCTAAGGCCTGGTGAACTCTGTCGAGCACAATAGAAGTAGCTGGATCTCGATCGAGGACCGTGTTAAAGATATTTGAAACAATGCGCTGTAGGTTTTCTCCCCCGGCCGCTTCTGGGATGCCCCTTAGACGGAGGTTATTCCGCCTACTCCTGTTTTCCAGGTCGTCCATATGGAGAAGGCACATTTGCAGCATCGCTTCTTGCCGAACGCTTCTGGATTCTAACGCCTGCACGCGGTCAGCTGCTGTTGCACTCTCTGTCTCTAGCGCAGTAACTCTGCTCCACTTCTGAGACCTGATGTTTAACAGTTGTCAGTCCCCGCTTAAATGTTGCTTCATATTTTGCGATGAGACTTTCGATGTCGGATCGTGACGGGATCCCCTTTAGAAGGGAGATGGTTTCTAAGTGGATTTCATTGGCTTGGGATTGAATCACTTCAGGAGGCCCTCCATCGGGAGAGAAGAGCGGCCCAGGTGGGGACACAGGGCGGGCGCCAGGCGGAGATGAAGAGGACCCCGGGGACATGGGCGAAAGCCCCGGTCCTACTTTATCGCTGACTCTTCCTGGGGACAGTAGCAGCTCGGCCGGGTACACTCCCTGGACGGCTTCGTTATGACCATGGGGCATTTGGGGAAGCTCCCCGGACAGGGCAGCCCTGTCAACAGGGGTGGGAGTTCCTGGGGCAGGCAGAGCTATGTTTTTGCTTTTCCTGGGCTCAAAGGCAAATTTTATTAGGTTGAGGTGCAAGGGAGCCCTGCTCAACTCTGCGCCCTGTGCCACTGCCTCCATTATGGGGTCTGTTGGAGGAACTTCGGCACAGCTCATCTCTTGCTGCCCGGGCCTGTATATTTGAAGGGGAGAAGGACGGGGAATGTGGTGGTGTGCTTTTACTGTGCCCCAGGGGCCTGCTGATGTGAGCTGTATTGGATGCTGCATCCTGCCTCTCTGCTCCCTGCTGCGGAGCCCCACTGTGCAGCTGCGCCGCGCCCACTGTCTTCGCCGAGCCTGTGTCGGCAAGCTGAGTCCCTCTCTCCGCTCCCCCTCCCCTCCGAGAAAGGCCCTCAGAGGATCGTGATGCGGGCCATGACGCGGCCCATGATGCGCCCGCCTCCGGCTCCGTGGTCGCCATCTTGCTGCACCCACCTCTCTCCTCCGGCTCCTCGGTCTGCATTTCTTCCTGCCTCTCAGCCCCCCGGGCGGGCGGGGGGCCCCGGGACGCCACGCTCTCCGGGTCTGAAGCCTCGCTGTGTGAAGAGGTAAGGCAGGCTGTCTCAATCGCGTGCTCCTCGCCGCGTCCCGCCGCCATGCCGCTCCTCGCGCCTCTCCCGCCGGACATGTTTCTGGTGGCTGTATTAGCAGTGCTCAGTCCGATTAAGGGGTCTGGGGTCCGGGAGCAGGGTTACACACGTCCACACTCCACCATTGCCAGGACACGCCCCCCAGTTCAGTTATAGTTAAGGGTTCTTCCAAGCCCTCAAGAATTTCCCTGGGCAACTTAGGGAGCCCTGATTCCGATTATATATTGCTCTATGGGGCCACCCGTCCCCTGGTTTCGTTCCTTAGGAAGATTATATAGCCGTTCATAGAACCTTCGGAAAGCATCCCCAATTTCATTAAAGAGGTACGTAACCCGTCCTTCTGAATTGACTATCTTGGGGATATAGGTTTTTGCCTGCTCCTTCCTCAGGGCTTTCGCCAACAGTCTCCCGCATTTATCTCCTGATTCGTAATAAATTCTACGGCAGTTGGGCTTTGATTTTATCGCAGCACAACGTTTTGAGCTTCTCCCTTAGGGAGATTAAAGTAGGCAGGCATTCCACAGCTAGGGATTCTTTATGTTTCCTCTCTACTCTCCCGATCTCTGCCAACAGATCTTGTACTTGTTTGTTTTTTTCTTTTTTGATCCTAGACCCGATCTTAATGAAAATGCCTCTAATAACGCATTTGTGCGCTTCCCAAAGAGTCCCGGGGCCAATTTCGGGGGAAGAGTTGAGCTGAAAAAAGTTTTTGATTTCAGACTGTATTTCCTCTAATATGCTTTGGTCCTCAAGCAAGGACATATTTAGCCTCCAGGACCAGCCCCTCGGAATTTGGGTGGGGCAGGTGACAGTGAGGGTGAAAGGGGCATGGTCTGAGACCGTAATGTTACCGATGGTAGCGTCCGAAATCCGACACAGAGAGGCCTGGGGCACCAGGAACCAGTCGATCCTTGAGTAAGACCCATGCGGGCTGGAGTAGAACGTGTAGTCCCGCTCATTGGGGTGGAGTATTCTCCAGGGATCTACCAATTTGTAGAGTGCAAGTGTTCTCTTTAACTTCTTGAGTCTCCTATAGGATTCATGCGGGCTTCCCCTAGACGTGTCCAGGAGGGGGTCAAGGGCGAGGTTGAAGTCTCCCCCCACGACCAGCTTCCCTTCTTTAAAGGTGGACAAGGTGCTCAGAACTGATTCCCGGAAGGCAACTTGATTTGTGTTCGGCAAGTGCACATTGGCAAACGTAGCTACGGGAAGCGATCTTTCCTTTAAGGAAGATCCACCTCCCCTCATCGTTCGTCTTAAAGTCCTCCAGTTCCCAAGGGAGGGACGCGCTTAAAAGAATGCTAACTCCTCGAGATCTGGAGTCTGTAGAGTATTGTATGCCCTTGTGTAATATATGTTGCTGAGGGAGTGCGATTTGCCAGCCTTAAAATGAGTTTCTTGCAAAAAGGCCACCTGTGCCCTTAGGCCTCTAAGGTTTCTCAGTATAAGGGACCTCTTTTCGGGATTGTTGAGCCCCTTGGTGTTAAGAGAGACTATCTGTATCTCCATCATGACCGGGGACCACTCAGAGCCGTTCACGCGGCTCAGGCCGCGAGAGGCACCCAGAGAACCGCACCAGCTGAGGAAAGGTGAAGGGACCTGAGGGGGGAGCCGACTGTTGTATAAGGGGTGTGGATGACAGGGGGGGTAAAACCAAACTGGGAAGGGGGGGGAATCTAGTGCGGGAGCAGCGCTTCCGCCCAAAATAATGCTAAAACACTTAAGTTTCCCCTCAAACGAATTCAGTCTTCAAGGACAACCCGTGTCCAGGAGATCAGCCTATTGGGGATGCTGCGTCCGACAGAGACTGGGAGCTACTTAGAGGGTCAAAGATCACCCTCTCTCCCGGCTCCTAGTGTCACGTCGATGTCGGCCACCAGGTGGTCTGAAGAGCCCCTTTCGCAAGGCAAGTTAGCCTCACGTCCGGGGTTCCAGTAACAGCTTCTATATTCCACAACCAAAACACGTGTTGACTTATTTCAAGTAAACCGAAAGCAGAACAGAGAAAAGGCAGGAGGACCCATCGTGAGGAGATAATGAAACGAACACTTAGAGAGCGACTTCCAATTCCTCATCAGGCATCAGCAGTCAGTCGTCCCTCCCCCCCGCCCCAGACGGGTAACCGAGGGAGAGGGGGGACGAGGCCGACCGTACACATGGGAATTTTTAGATTTGTTGGGTGCTGAGCTTCCCAGACGGGGGGGGGGGGGGGGGCTTAAGTGTGCTACCCGAGGGCCCCTGCATGGGACCCTTGAGGCTTGAGATCTCTATAGCTTCTTGGGCCCGGGTTTCTTCTTTTGGGCGGCCGAGCAGGCCACTGGAGCTCGTTGGGATCCAGCCAGTCTGGGATACTGATTGGGTCACACTCAAGGAATTTGAAAAGTTCCTCTAGGTCCTGATGTGTCTTCAAAAGGAAAACTCCTTTAGAGTTCTTGACAAGCAGTTGGAAAGGGAAGCCCCATCTGTATGTCGCTCCTGTGCTCACGATGGTGTCAAGAAGCGGTTTCAGCAGCTTGCGCATCTGGAGAGTCCGTTTAGACAGGTCTTGTAGTATTTTGACCGATGCTCCTCTGAATCTGATGGGGCCCTTGTTCCAGGCTTTCCTCAGGATTTCCTCTTTCAAAGTGAAGAGATGGACTCCACAGACTGTCCCTTGGGAAGGCCGGATCTGTGCTCCTGGGGCCCAGCGCCCTATGGGCTCTATCTAGCTCAATGGGTGTGGAGAGGTCCCTATCTAACACCTCGTTAAATATGGTGGTGACAATCTCTTTGATGTTTTCCGTGCCTTGCGTTTCAGGGATACCCCTGATTCTCAGGTTATTTCTTCTACTACGATTTTCTAGGTCGTCGAGGTGCAGGTGACAGGTTTTGATCGTAGCTTCTTGTGAGTCGCATCGAGCTTCGAGCGCTCGAATCCGGCTATCATATGATGGCCCTTCTGCTTCCAGGGCCTGAACTCTGGATGCCACATGAGCTACTTCTTGGCGGACTGCGGCTATCTCTTGCTTGTGTTTTGCTTCATATTTGGCTATAAGGTTTTCAATCTCTGATTTAGACGGCATACCCCTCAGCAGGGAGATAGTTTCCAACTGGATCTGCCGCTCCTGAAGCTTTTCTTCAGATGGGATTTCTACTTGTATCTCCGTCCCCCAATCGTCAGGTGCTTCTGGAGTAGGGGTTAGGGTCACAAGTGAGGCCTCTGGTGACATCATTGTTGGGCTATTGCCCCTGGCAGCTGGCATTCTTTCCGGGGAGGGCAGTAGTGGGGATGATGGCGAGCCCAGTAGCGTGTCAGATCTCTCCACCACTTTATGTTCCCCTCTCCGCTCCAGACTGTGCTTCACCATTCTTTGCAGTAGGGCTAATGACTGCGTCCCCGGGGTCTACGTTGTGGACCTTTGGGGGACCGGAGGAGGGGTGTCTGGCTTTGCCCTTCTCTGGGTGTGAAGGCGAATCTGCCCAGGCTTGTGGAGGCCTGTGTCTGTGTGCAGATGGGGTTTCTACCTTGTTCCAGCATTGAGATAGCATCTGCTTTAATTTCAGCATGCATCGCGGGGCTCTGGGATCTCGCGCTTCTTTCTGACAGGGACGCGGTAGATTGCATTAGCTGAGGCTCTTTTTCATGGAGAGCTGGTTGGGACAGTCTTTCATTGCCCCCTCTCCCTCTCTGCGATCCCCTGCTGGAGCGTCCCTCCAAATCCCACTGATGAGGTTCTGTGGTTGCCTGTGCCTTTAAGGGTGACCCAGTGACTCCGTTCCCGGGGTTGGATGTGTCTGGGGAGGTGGCGTCCGCCGTCTTGCTACACCCCACCGCTCCTTTCTCTCCAGTCTCCCAGAGCCCTCTGCTCAGAGGCGCCTCCCCGTCATCACCGCCATCGGCCCCGGGTCCTCCCGTGTCACTCACCCTCTGGTCTTCTCCCTCCGCACCGTCCCCGCATCCAGCCGCCTCCGCTCCGGCGCGTGCTGTCAGGTGGGCGCCGGCGGCCATCTTGGTCCACCTCTCTGTGCCGGTCTCCATACCCGCTCCGGGATCGGCGGCTTCCAGCAGGGGCTTCCCTCTGCTCTGCTCTCCGCGCGCCAGTGACATCTCGGACTCGCCGCTGGAGACATCGCAAGACGGGGAGGCGGCAGATTCCTCTCCTTCCTCGCCTCCGCCGCTATTTTGATCACGTCGGCCTCATCCCGTCTTCTCTCCTTCTCCGACAGCCTCCGACCCCATGGTGTTCCTCCTCCGTCTCTCCTGCTTCTATGGCGCTTCTGCTTCCTGGACATGGCTGTGGTCGATCAGGAACCGCCCGGTAAGTGGGGTTTTGAAGTGCCGGGAGAGCAGAGGGTCACTCACACACGTCTTCCCTGTTTCATGCTGGGACACGCCCCCGTAATGGCTATTCTGAAGCGGGGTGTGTGACATACTTATAATACCCATTTTACAGGTGAGTAATCACAAAATGGTATTTTTCCTTATTTATTTATTTTTGCCCACATTCGCCCGATCAGACACATTGACATCCCCCCCCACCACCACCACTTTTGGGGGGAAATAAGTGCGTCTTATAGGGCGAAAAATACAGTATAAGATATATGTGGTTCACCCTCTGAGCTTTCAGAATCTATCGGGGACTGTTCATATACTAGGTAAAAGACCCCCCCTGGGAGGTAATCCTAGCATTAATCACCATGACGGAAGCATCTGGGGTAATCGGATCTGGTTATTTAGCAGATAGATTCACCCCATGTTCAGTATGCAAACAGACACTGGACGAGGATAGCACGGTGTGCAGGGTTATGCTACTGTAGTAGTGGATATGGAAGACAATTGTCTCCTCCCTGCAAGGGCTCTGACCCTTGTTGCCGGTGCCCTCTGGGCTTAAAAACCCCCCTGGCAGCCTTCAAGCGGACCTAAAACCTTTAAGTCATATGAGCTACTAAGAAGGTTTTGAAAAAAAACAAAACATTTTTCTCTGAGTTTTGAAGAGGATATTGTGGCTGCTATAGCCTCCTTCTGAGTCTTTAAACTCTGTTGGCAGCCCTCAAGTGGTCCTAAACCTTTGAGAGTCATTTAGAAGGATTGGCTACTAAAATTTAAAAAAAAAAAAAAAAGATTTATCCTCTAACTTGAAGAGGATATTGTAGCTGCCATAGTCTCCCAGGAAGTTATCCGTTGGGAGGATTTATCCAGTAGGGACTCGTATTCAGAAGTCCTCTACACAAGGGGTGCTCAGTTAAGATGGATCAATGGTTTTGATTTCCTCGGTTCTGGAGGATGTTGCAGAGCATATGCATTATTCTAATCTGATCAATAGGGAATGGCAGAAGTCAGGTTGTCTTCTGCCCATTCCTAAAGTACTAGATACTATGTATGCCTTTCCTCCAGATCAGATTGAATTATGGTCTCACCCTCCTGTGGGGGATGCTCTGGGGCCAGGTCTTTTTAAGATTTTGGTTATGCCATCCTTAATGCTTCTCCAAAGGATCCAGAGAATAAGCGCGTGGATCAGGTGGCATGTCCTGCTTATTCTGTTATTCTGTTCTGTTATTCTGGAAATGGGGGGGAGAGGGATGCCACACAGCCCATGGAAATGGGAGAGGGGGATGCCACACAGCCTATGGATGCCACACAGCCTATGGAAATGGGGGGGAGGGGGATGCCACACTGCCTATATGGGGAATGGGAGGGGGATGCCACACTGCCTATATGGGGAATGGGAGGGGCATGCCACACTGGGTATACGGGGAATGGGGGCATGCTAAACTGTCTATGGTATGGGGGCATCCCACACGGCCTATGGGAATGGAATTGGGGGAAAGCCACACTGTCTGTAGTTGTGTGTTTTTAGTTTAAAATATTTTTTTCTTATTTTCCTCCCCCCAAATCCTAGGTGCGTCTTATGGGCAGGTGCGTCCTATAGGGTGAAAGATACGGTAATCCCTTACTTATCTTACGATCTGTTGATATGGGCCCCATCATGTCAGGGGGCCCAGAAAAATACACAGACTGTCTGATTGACATTGGATAATTGACTATCCAGTCGAATTCTTCTTAAGTCAAATATCATATCATATAGCTTCAAGAGTTATTCTTTTCTAGGGCTGTCATTAGACACGTCTCGGGCAAAAGTGTTTTTTCCAACACAGAAGTGACTCTTACTCCAGGCCAGGGTACAGGGTCTCTTGTCTTGCCCTCACCTGACAATTCATCAAGGAATATGTCTGTTGGGCCTGATGGTATCTTGCTGATCTTTTGCACTGTTCACACAAGACCCCTGCGGGTGGAATTGCTCACAATCTGTGATCAAGACCCACACACTCTGGATCACTCTTTTTGCAGGACACTGTCAACAAGGCAGTCTCTAGCCTGGTCGTTGGTGTCATGGAGTCACCAACGCTCCAGGGACAGTGGATTCTGAAGGAGAGAAAACTCTCCATAAATATCCTGGAACTGAGAGCGATTCTTTTGTATCTCAGTCATTGGACATACCATCTGTAGGGGTATCCCGTCCGGATTCAAACAATCGGACGCCGGTGGTATATATCAACCACCATGGGGGCACCTGAAGCAGTGAAACCCTCATGGAAGTGAGCTGGTTTTTCTTGATTGCATGGCACGGCCCGCTTTGGTATTCATTACAGTTGGGTTATTCCACCACTAGGCGGCGCAGTGGTACTGCAGAAAGCTGTGGCATGTCCCGGCTCCTTATAAAAACAGGATTAACCATAGAGTTCCCAGTGTTTCCTCTGCAGTGATACTGCGAAGTTAGAAGATGGCTCTCTCTTGCGCAGGTTAGCAGGGCAACCAAGCCTGCGGCCCTGCATGTCTATTTCCATCCGTTTCTCGACCCTCACTGCCTCCCAGCCTTGGCTGACAGATCGGGTGAAGGTAGAAGAGCACTAGGGTCAAGTGCTCCTGGAGCGCAGACCCTGTACCACAAAGGGTAGCCGGTCATAGACTTTATGGTGAGCCTAATAGGGATGCGGAGTTTATGTCCTTGCTTCTGAAGGGTTGAGTAGTTTGGGGACCGTGTCCCCTTATTTTCCGTTTGGGAACAGGTTCGTTCGTCCCCGGAAGTTCCGTATAGTAACTCTGCCCTCATGAAGTCCCCCTGACGAAGTGAGTGGATGGCTGACGTCCATAGACATCAAGGATGCTTACCTGCATATTCCAATATTTCCGGCACACCAGAGATTCCTCAGGTTTGTCGTGGACAATCGACATATTCTAAGTATGTCACACACCCCGCTTCAAGATATCCATAACATGTGGGTATTACCGACCTGAAGAGGGCGTTCTGCAGAGATGATAGCAAAAAGAAAGCCCCTCCCTGATCCATAAATACCTGGGACCTCCCACTCATCACCCAGTTTTCCATCTCTGCAGTCGGCGAGCAAGTCAGAAGATGATGCCTCCTCCTTGCACAGGGGGAATTGAGGTAGCCGGGTCCTTCCCGGCCCGCTTTTGATTTCTATTTCCGCCCAGATCCCTCTTTCTTATTACTATACATGCCTCCCAGCCTTGGCTGAGGTCTGGGCGAGGGTAGAACAGCACATTAGGTGCTCAGGAGCTAAGCTCCACCGTGAGACCCTGTACCAAAGGGTAGGCGGTTTTCCGGGCTGGTGACCCCGGTTTGGGATGCCCTGTCCCTCGGCCCTTTACCCCTGGTAGTGTCCCCCTCTGCGGTTGCCCTTCTCCTTGTGGGGGGGGGGGGTGTTTTGGGGCTTTTATTGTGTGTGTAGTGCTTTTACTTTTTGTGCTGGCTGAGGAGATCCTTCTCCTCAGCCTGGTTCTTGGAGGCGGGGCCGGGCGCGGACTTGCTACGCCGCAGCCCGCCTGTGTGTGGCTTTACATGTAACCGGCGCCGCAGTAGCCGCCATTACCGCGGCGCCGGCACCCTGTCACTTGCGGCGCGCGGAGTTTTCTCCTCACATACCGGAGTTGGGGGGCGGGGCCGGGCGTCGGAGCGTCGCCGCGGCCCGCCCCCCTCCTTTCTTGCGGTCTGTTCACCGGCACCGCAGCATACCTTGTGCCTTTGTGTCGTGAGGGGAGATCTCCCCTCACGCTTGTGTTGGTGGGGGCGGGACCGGGCTTTCGGCGGGACGCCGAGGCCCGCCCCCGTTCGGCAGGCGCCGCCGCGGAGCCTGGCAGTGACATGGAGGGGGGGCGGGGCCATGGATTCCTGCGCTCCCATGCGTTGGCCACGCCCCCCTTCTCTTCTCTCCCTCGTGCTGTTGCTGCTGCTGGCTCCTGTGGGACGGTCGCCATCTTGCAAGGAAGCACCGTGAGTGGCCCTGTGGGCCCCATCTCTTTTTTACTCTGTGTATTTTTCATTTTGCTGATTGCCTTTTCTGTTGTGTCTTTCAGATAGACCCACGTTAGGTTTAGGGTTTCTCCCGGTCCTAGGGTACCTGGGTTACCTTTCCCTATTTCAAATCCTCCCACTTGGGACATTAAAGGGGCATCCCGGGTTGCTTATACGCGTAATTCCCTTGGTCATAGCGACTACACACAAGTTCACCATATGGAGGCATCCCCGGATTCTGGGCTCGGGATACCCTCGGGGCAATTCCGGAAGTGTATGTTGTGCAGGGTATCCATTACTGGGGATGATGTACTTCTGTGTATACCTTGTGCACAGCAAACTATTACGCGGCAGTCCGAACCCCAGGCGTCTGGGTCAGCACCGCCGGTCGCTTCCTCTCCTCCCAGCTTGATACGCACCCCGTGTGACGTTGTCATGGGTAGGGAGCTACAATCTGAGATGTGCGCCAGATTGGCCAACCGTGAAAAATTAATTTCCAGCTCGGCCGTCCGTAAGGCTCCGGCTAGAGAAAGCATTTGTCGCCGGCTCCGCCGGCGGATGATTTTGATGGTGTTAATAATTTGGACTATTCTGATTATTCCCCGCTAGAGGAAGGGGAGGTTTATGAGGACTTTGATAATTCAGACGATGAGCAGTTTGTTGGCGCTGATGCTGAGCTGGGGGACTTGGGGAGATCCTCGGATACTCCTAACGCTCTGGCTCAGATGTTTGAGGTTTTGGCTATTTCTCCTCCTGAGGAGGCTCCACAGCAGAAGGGTGAGTTTTTTGAGGAATCCAGGCCGCGCATGGAATTTCCTAATCAAAGACACTTTGACAAAATTATTGCTAAGGAATGGGACAGGCCGGCTCGGCTCCCTGGTAGTCCTCAGGGGTGGGATAAGAAATATCCCTTCCCTTCGGATACGGTTTAGCGTTGGGCATCCCCCCCCCCCCCCCCCCCCCCCCGAGGTGGATGCACCGGTTTTGGGGTTGTCCAACACTTCTGTTTTAAATAATCCTGATTGTTCCACCCTCAAAGATGGAGAGGATAAACGCATTGACCAGATGGCTTGTCATGGTTTTGCTAGCGTTGGGTCTGCCATGCGGCCTGTTTGCGCTTCGGCGCTGATGGTGGTGGCCGCCAGGTCCGTGGTCAGGGACCGGTTGACTTCTGCCGGGCTTCGTCCTGGTAGTGACGAGTTCCTTGGCCTTAAACGGTGTGAGTTGTTTTTGTCTTTTGTATTAGCCGCCTTGGATGACACTTTGATGATGTGTGGTAGGACGTCGGCTCTGCTGGTGACTATTCGGCGGTCGGTGTGGTTGCGCCAGTGGGCGGCCGATTTTATGTCCAAAAAGTCGCTGACTGCTCTACCTTTTGTTGGATTACGGCTCTTTGGAAAAAAATTGGATTCTGTCACCAAGGGTGGTAGGTTACCTCAACGCAAGAAACAACGCCGTCCCTTTCGGGGGGCGCCTTCCTTTACCCCTTCCTTTCGTGGGGCCAGATCTGGCAGGGGATTTGCCTTCCCCTCTTCCAGAGGAGATTCCGGGAACAGGGGCAGAGGACGTGCCCGTCCAGGTTACAGTTGGGGCTCTAAGCCCAAACCTGCTGCTAAGCCAGCTCAGCAATGAGGGGGCGCCCTCACCCATGCGGGTGGGGGGACGGCTGCGACACTTCTCCCAGGTCTGGGATCAGGAGGTCTCGGACAGTTGGATTCGGGAAGTGGTGTCTTCCGGTTACAAGCTGGAGTTCGAGCTACGTCCCCCTTCCAGATTTTTCCGGTCTCGGGTGCCTTCGGAACCTCTGGCCACGCAGGGGCTCCTGGTGGCAGTAGAGAGTCTTCTGGACATGGCTGTCATTTGCCCAGTGCCCGTCTCGGACCAGGGCAGGGGTTTTTATTCCAATCTGTTCACGGTACCCAAGAAGGACGGATCGGTCCGACCCATCTTGGATCTGAAGTTTCTCAACAGGTTCATCCGGCCGCGGAAATTCCGCATGGTAACGCTGCGTTCGTCTATCCACTCTTTCGTCAGGGAGACTTTCTGACGTCCATAGACATCAAGGACGCTTACCTACACGTCCCGATTTTTCCAGCACACCAGAGGTTTCTCAGGTTCGTGGTGGAGGATCGGCATTTTCAGTTTGTGGCACTCCCTTTCGGTCTCACCTTGGCTCCTCGGGTGTTCACCAAGGTGCTGGCGGGGGTGATGGCTCTACTCAGGGTTCAGGGTATCCGCATTGTGCCCTATTTGGACGATCTTCTGATTATGGCTTCTTCCTTCAACCAAGTGGAGTTGGACACCAGAACGGTGGTATCCACTCTGGAGAGGTTCGGTTGGGTGATCAACTACCCCAAGTCCTCTCTTTCTCCGTCCAAGATTGTCACCTTTCTGGGAATGTCTCTGGACACTTCGCAGGCCAGGGGGTTTCTGCCCCAGGCCAAGATTCTTGATTCAGGAGTTGGTTCGGCTTCTCGTGTCGGCCCCTCGTCCGCCATCCGGCTAGGG
This sequence comes from Gastrophryne carolinensis, assembly GCA_027917425.1. Lineage (NCBI taxonomy): Eukaryota > Metazoa > Chordata > Amphibia > Anura > Microhylidae > Gastrophryne > Gastrophryne carolinensis. Next base: position 118,541,620 of record CM051238.1, read on the forward strand.
ATGAGGCTGGTGGGGTTGATGGTGACCTCATTCGAGGCAGTTCCCTTTGCGCAGTTTCACACAAGGATGCTCCAGCTTCATCTGTTGAAGGTTTGGGACAAGTCTCCGCTATCGTGGATCAGTCCTTCCGGATGACCCCCCGAGTCCGTCGATCCCTGCGATGGTGGCTGGGGTCTGCCAATCTGTTGAAGGGCAGATCTTTTCTGGCGCCGTGTTGGGAGACGGTCACCACGGATGCCAGTCTGTCAGGTTGGGGGGGTGTTTGGAAGGACCTTCAGTTTCAGGGTCTGTGGGGCCCGCAGGAGGCCCACGAGCCCATCAATGTTCTGGAATTGAGAGCCATCAGGTTGGTTCTGTTTCGTTTGACTCATCAGTTGCAGGGCCTGCCAGTTCAGGTTCGGTCGGACAACCGGACGGCGGTTGCTTACATCAATCACCAGGGAGGGACTCGCAGCAGGAGTGCCCTCAGGGAAGTATCTTTGATTCTGGATTGGGCGGAGAGCCACGTCCCGTGTATCTCAGCAGTCTACATTCCGGGAGTGGAGAACACGGAGGCGGACTCTCTGAGCAGGTCCTCCTCTCGCCAGGGGGAGTGGTCTCTCAGTCCCCAGGTGTTTCGTTCGATTTGCCTCAGGTGGGGGTTCCCGGCTGTGGACCTCTTTGCCTCTCGTCACAATCACAAACTTCCGGTATTTGTGTCTCTCTCGCAGGATCCACTGGCTTTGGCAGTGGCTGCCATGTCTCTGAACTGGAGGGATCTGGGGTTTCTTTACCTGTTCCCTCCATTTCCAATGGTAGCCAGAGTGGTGCGCAAGCTGGCCCTGGAGGGAGCGTCGGCGATTCTGGTGGCTCCAAGGTGGCCAAGGCAGGTTTGGTTCGCAGACCTGGTAAGACTGGCAGAGGATCAGTTCGTTCTGCCTCTGCTGCCGGACCTGCTCACCCAGGGTCGGCTACGTTATCCCAATTTACCATCGCTGGCTTTGACGGCGTGGCTGCTGAAACCGCCATCTTGAAGGAAGAAGGTCTTTCTGACGCGGTGATTCAGACTCTTATTAGCGCCAGGAAGCGGTCTTCCTCTACTATTTACTATAGGACCTGGAGGTCCTATATTGACTGGTGTGAAGATAGGTCTTTCCCTTGTCGGGAGTTTTCCATTTCCAGAATCCTGGAGTTTCTTCAACAGGGTCTGGATCTGGGGCTCCAACTTAGTACCTTGAAGGGGCAGGTTTCTGCCCTGGCGGTGTTCTTCCAAGGGTCCTTTGCACTTCATCCCTTGGTCAAGACCTTTTTCCAAGGAGTTACGCATGTACGGCCTCCTAGGAAGCCCTTTGTTCCAGTTTGGGATTTGAACCTGGTTCTTTCTGCTCTTCAGGGTCCTCCGTTTGAGCCCTTGAATGAGGTTGCTTTGTCTTCACTTACTCAAAAGGTGGCCTTTTTCGTGGCCATCACTTCGGTTAGGCGTGTTTCTGAGTTGGCAGCTTTGTCCATTAAAGCTCCGTACTTCGAAAGGCATCAGGACAAGGTGGTCTTTCGTTTCAAGCCGGATTTTCTTCCTAAGGTGGTCTCTGCCTTTCATCTGAATCAGGACATTGTTCTGCCTTCTCTATGTCCTAATCCCAGCAACGACAATGAAAGGGCGCTGCATTCCTTGGATGTAGTTCGTGTTGTGAAATATTATCTGGTGGTTACGTCTTCCTTTCGTAAGACTGATGCTTTTTTTTTTGTGGTGCCCTTTGGGCCTAGGAAAGGTTTGGCTCCTGCCAAATCTTCCATTAGTAAATGGATTCGTCAGGCCATCATTGGGGCCTATTCTGCCAAGGGGAGGAGTTCCCCTTTTCGTGTTACTGCTCATTCTACTCGTGCGGTTGGGGCGTCCTGGGCTTTTCAGCACCAGGCCTCTGTTGAGCAAGTTTGTAAGGCCGCTACTTGGTCCTCTGTTCACACTTTTTCCAAGTTTTACAAGGTTGATGTTCGGGCCTCAGCGGATGCTGTTTTTGGCCGCAAAGTTCTGCAAGCTGTTGTGGTTTAAGTTGTGCCTTGTTTTTGGATCCCCGCCCTTTTATGGACACTGCTATTGGATGTCCCACATGTTATGGATATCTTGAAGCGGGGTGTGTGACATACTTAGAATAATACCATTTTGTGAAATACTCACCTGTAAAATGGGTATTATAAGTATGTCACACACCCCGCTTCACCCGCCCTTCTTGTATTCTGGATCCTCTATATTGTGAACTTTGCGTTGCTTTGGTTTATATTTGCCTCTTCCTGGTCCCTTACCTTACTGCTTCTATATACTGGGTGATGAGTGGGAGGTCCCAGGTATTTATGGATCAGGGAGGGGCTTTCTTTTTGCTATCATCTCTGCAGAACGCCCTCTTCAGGTCGGTAATACCCACATGTTATGGATATCTTGAAGCGGGGTGTGTGACATACTTATAATACCCATTTTACAGGTGAGTATTTCAAAAAATGGTATTTTTCAGTTTGTGGCTCTTCCGTTTGGCCTTACCTCGGCTCCAAGGGTTTTTACCAAGGTGTTGGCAGGAGTGATGGCCATCCTCAGAGCCAGGGGTATCCGCATCGTGCCCTATCTGGACGATCTTCTCATCATGGTGTCTTCTCTGTCAGGCTCAGCTGGATACCAGGACAGTGGTGTCCACTCTGGAGAGTTTCGGTTGGGTGATCAACTATCCCAAGTCCTGCCTCACTCCCTCCAGGGTGGTTTAGTTCCTGGGAATGTCTCTGGATACTTCTCAGGCCAGGGTGTTCCTCCCCTGAGCCAAGGTTCTTCTGATTCAGGTATTGACTCAGCGTCTCCTATTCATCCTCCGCCCGTCCATCCGGCTAGGGATGCGACTGGTGGGATTGATGGTGGCATAGTTCGAGGCGGTTCCCTTTGCCCAGTTTCACACAAGGACGCTCCAGCTCCATCTCTTGGCGGCCTGGGCCGGGTCCCCGTTGTCATTTGATCAGTCCTTTCTGATGTCCCCCCAGGTGCGGCGTTCCCTTCGGTGGTGGCTGAAGCCGAGCAATCTGACGAGGGGCAGGTCTTTTCTGACCCCTCGTTGGGAGACGGTCCCCACGGATGCCAGCCTGTCGGGTTGGGGGGGATTTTGGAAGGATCTTCAGATTCAGGCGCTGTGGGGGCCTCAGGAGGCTCACGATCCCATCAATGTTCTGGAGCTGAGAGCCATCAGGTTGGTTCTGGCTCACTTGACTCATCAGTTACGGGGACTAGTTCGGTCGGACGGCGGTCGCCTACATCAATCACCAGGAAGGGACTCGCAGCAGGCGTGCCCTCAGGGAAGTGTCTTTGATTCTGGATTGGGCAGAAGGCAATGTCCCATGCATCTCGGCAGTGTACATTCCGGGAGGGGAGAACACGGAGGCAGACTCCCTGAGCAGGGGGTCGTCTCGCCGAGGGGAATGGTCGCTTTGCCCCAAGGTTTTTCGGTCGCTTTGCCTCCGGTGGGGGACACCTCTTTGCCTCTAGTCACAATCACAAGCTTTCGGCATTTGTGTCTCTCTCGCGGGATCTGCTGGCTCTGGCAGCGGATACCATGTCTCTGAACTGGAGGGATCTGGGGTTTCTATACCTGTTCCCTCCGTTTCCCATGGTGGGCAAAGTGGTGCGCAAGCTGGCCCTAGAGGGTGCGTCAGCAATCCTGGTGGCTCCAAGGTGGCCAAGACAGGTTTGGTTCGCAGACGTGGTAAGGTTGGCAGAGGATCAGTTAGTTCTGCCCTTTCTGCCGGATCTACTCACTCAGGGTCCCCCGCTCTACCCCAATTTACCAATGCTGGCTTTGACTGCGTGGCTGCTGAAACCTCCATCTTGAAGGAGGAAGGTCTTTCTGATGCTGTCATTCAGACTCTGGTTAGGGCTAAAAAGAAGTCTTCCTCTGCCATCTACTATAGGATTTGGAGGTCTTATATTGATTGGTGTGAGGTCAGGGCCTTGCCTTGCAGGTCGTTTTCTATCCCTAGGATCTTGGAATTTTTGCAACATGGTCTGGACCTAGGTTTGAAGCTTAGTACACTGAAAGGGCATGTTTCTGCCCTGGCGGTTTTCTTTCAAAAGTCTTTTGCTCTTCATCCTCAGGTTAAGACTTTTTTCCAGGGGGTTACGCATGTGCGGCCTCCTAGGAAGCCTTTGCTCCCAGTTTGGGATTTGAATTTGGTTTTGTCTGCCTTGCAGGGTCCTCCTTTTGAACCTTTTCAGGATATTGCACTTTCTACGCTTACTCAGAAGGTTGTTTTTCTGGTTGCCATCACTTTTGTTCGGCGTGTTTCGGAGTTGGCAGCCTTGTCCATTAAGGGCCCCTTACTTTGAGAGGCATCAGGACAAGGTTGTTTTCCGCTTCAAGCCAGATTTCCTTCCTAAGGTGGTCTCGGCTTTTCATCGTAATCAGGATATTGTTCTCCCCTCCTTGTGTCCTAAGCCTAGCAATGACAAGGAGAGAGTTTTGCATTCTTTGGATGTGGTTCGCTGTGTGAAGTACTATTTGGTGGCTACTTCTCCTTTTCGTAGGACTGACGCCCTTTTTGTGGTGCCCTCTGGTCCTAGGAAGGGTTTGGCTCCTGCCAAGTCTTCCATTAGTAAATGGATTCGCCAGGCCATTGTTGGGGCCTATTCTGCCAAGGGGAAGGTTGCCCCTTTTCGTGTTACTGCTCATTCTACTCGTGCTGTTGGGGCGGCCTGGGCCTTCCAGCACCAGGCTTCTGTTGAGCAGGTTTGTAAGGCTGCTACTTGGTCTTCGGTTCACACTTTTTCCAAGTTTTACAAGGTTCATGTTCGGGCCTCAGCGGATGCTGTTTTTGGTCGCAAGGTTCTGCAAGCTGCAGTGGTTTAAGTTTGTGCCTTGTTTTTTGGATCCCCACCCTTCATGGACAGTGCTAATGGATGTCCCAAGTGTAATGAATGTCTTGAAGCGGGGTGTGTGACATACTTATAATAATACCATTTTGTGAATACTCACCTGTAAAATGAGTATTATAAGTATGTCACACACCCCACTTCACCCTGCCCTTTTGTATTTTGGATCCTTTTTATGGTGAACCTTTGTTAGTTTTAATTGGCTTTCCTGGTCCCTTTCTCTTACTGCTATCTTTATACTGGGGAATGACTGAAAGGTCCCTGGTATGTATAGGCCGGGAGGGTCTTACCTTTTTTTGACATCTCTGCAAGATCGCCATCTACAGGTCAGTATACCCAAGTGTAATGAATGTCTTGAAGTGGGGTGTGTGACATACTTATAATACCCATTTTACAGGTGAGTATTCACAAAATGGTATTTTTCCCTTCCTGGCTGTAGTGCTGCTTCCTCCGGTGGGTTGCCTTATCCAGCGGTCTGTGCCTGTGGGTTTTTTTTTTTTTTTTATTGAATTGGGGGGTATTTGCTGCGGGATGCTCATGTGTGTTTTTACTTATGTCTTTCAGGCGGGATACCTTTTGGGTTGTGGTTTCTCCCGGCTCCACTCCTTCCTGCCCCTCATTCCCCCTTCATTAACTTCTGTGGGCATCCCGGGTGGCTTCTGTCTTAAGCCTGTACCCAGTGCTGACCTATTGCGCCTGTATTAATCACCATATGGAGGCTTCTGGGGATAGCGTGCTTGGGGGCCCTTCGGGGCAAGCCCGGCCGTGTTCCATGTGTGGGGTATCCCCTGTGAGTAACAGTGTCACTGTGTGCGTGCCGTGCACTGAAAGTGTCCTTGCGCTTCAAGCTATTTTACCTGCTTCGCTTCCCAGCTCTGCACCTCACTCGGCTTCACCTACTCCCCCGCTCCTGCAATTGGGTCCCAGTGAGGGGAATGTTGGCAGGGAGTCACATTCTGATTTGGCTCTGCGGGTGGCTAACATTGAAAAGCAGCTTGCCAGGACTGTCCCTAGGAAGGCCTCTGGCAAGAGGCGACACCCGGATCCCAGGCCCGCTCCCCTTACTGAGGTGTATGTGGGGATTGATGATCTTGGTGGTGTCACCCCCTTGAGATGGGGGAGCTCTCCCAGGATTCTTACTCCTCTAGGAACCAGCAGGAGGGTTGCGATAGTGACCCTGGGTCTGCGCCTGGAGAGGAATCATGGTACCCTGAGGACACTGATAATCTGCTGTCACATATTTTTGAAATTTTGCACATTGCTGCCCCTGAGGTAGCTATGAGAAAGCAGGGGGAGCTTTTTCGCCCTGGTAAACAGCGTCTAGAGTTCCCTGAGCAGGAACATTTCACCTCCCTTGTGCTTAAGGAATTGGAACGTCCCAACAGACTGCCTGCTGTGCCCAAGGGGTTGGATAAAAGGTATCCCTTTCCTTCTGATCTTGTCAAAAGGTGGTCCTGAAGTGGACGTTCCTGTGCTAGGTTTGTCCAATACTTCGGTCGTGCCTTCCCCTGACACTACCACGCTGAGGGACAGTGAGGACAGGCGCATGGATCAGCTGGCTTGCCATGCCTTTACCTGTGTGGGGGCTGGTTTGCGCCCGGCCTGTGCTACTGCCATTACTGCTATTGCTCTTAAAGCGGACCTTCACTCTGAATAAGAGTCTATCTTATATGTTTCCCACACCCTGTACATACAGATTGCTCACATGAAAAATCATCCTACCTGCATCTACTGCATGTTATGAGCCTTTAAACATCCAAGATGGCGGCTTATGGAAGCCACCATCTTATCAGGCTGCCTGCAAACAGGAAGTGCCTCCTGACTGTGCTGCTCTGCATTCTGGGATTGCTGACCTTTACCTGACCCCAGCTCTGCTCTGTCTGAGCAAAGCACAACTATAACCCACCCCCCTGTACTTTATCCCGCCCTCCTCTCCTCAGTAAGTGTGATGCTTCTGAGTCAAGATGGCGGCGCCCGTTTCCTAAATTCCTGAGCAGAGTTGCAGCCCAGTGGGGGAAAGAATAATAAGTTAGTGACTAAAAACCTAAAATATATTGATTTTAGATGCTGGGGAACCGTTTTTTAAGAGTTTGGGTTTTTCATTAAATCACGCTGAAGGTCCGGTTTAAGAAACTGCTCAAGCGTCTTTGTGATGGTGCTATGGCTGGTAGGAGGAGGGAGGATTATAGGGCCCTCTTGCTTTGCTCTGATTTTGTTGCATTTATCCTTACTGCCATGGATGATGCTGTGAGGCTGGGCGGTAGGGCCTCTGCACGTTTGGTGGCTATGCACCGCTCTGTTTGGTTATGTCAGTGGGCAGCCGATGCTGCTGCCAAGAAGGCACTCACTGGTCTCCCCTTTGCAGGGCTGCGGCTCTTTGGTGAGCGTCTTGATGTTTTGGCGAAGGATGGCAGGCTGCCTGGTCGCAGAGATTCTTGGGGCCGTGGCAGACCCCGTGGTCGGGCCCGGTCTCTCCTGGAACCCTAAGCCTAAACCCTCTCCCAAGCCCCCTCAGGCATGAAGGGGCGCCCTCACCCATCCAGGAACATTTTACTACCTTGGTGCTTAAAGAATGGGAACGTCCTAACAAGCTGCCTGCTGTGCCCAAGGGTTTGGATAAAAGGTATCCCTTTCCTGCTGATCTTAAGAGGTCGTCTTTTCCCCCTGAAGTGGACGCTCCCGTGCTAGGCTTGTCCAATACTTCAGTCATGCCTTCCCCTGACACTACCACTCTGAGGGACGGTGAGGACCGGTGCATGGATCAATTGACCTGCCATGCTTTTACCTGTGTGGGGGCTGGCTTGCGCCCGGGATGTGCTGCCGCCATTAATATATATATATATATATATATATATATATATATATATATATATATATATATATTACAAAAAATATGGGGGAGCACTATTTCAGGTAAAATCCTAAGGACAAGGGGGCACTGCCTTCGATTCGAAAAAAAGAAATTTAGTCTCCGGAGGCGACAATCGTTTTTTACCATAAGAACTATAAATCTATGGAATAGCCTCCCACAGAAGCTTGTTACAGCATCAACCGCTGATAGCTTCAAAAAAGGATTAGATGGTTATTTAGAAGGAAATAACATTAACAGTTACTATTAGCGGTTATCAATAAAAAATAAAAATTAAGACAAAAATAAAATTAATAGCTTCCCCTGTAAAATAAAAATAACTTCCCCCTACCCCAACACCCTTGGTTGAACTTGATGGACATATGTCTTTTTTCAACCGTATTAACTATGTAACTATGTAATTACTGCTATTGCCCTTTAAGAAGCTGCTCAAGCGTCTCATTGATGGCGCAACAGCTGGTAGTGTGGGGGAGGAATATAGGACTCTCTTACTTTGCTCTGATTTTGTGGCCTTTATCCTTACTGCTATGGATGATGCTGTGTGGGGCTGCGGCTATTTGGGGAGCGTCTTGATGTTCTAGCCAAGGATGAAAGGCTGCCTCAGCGTAGGAGGCAGGTTCTGCCCTTTCGGGGGTCCTCTGCCCCCCTCCCTTCCTTCCGTATTCCCAGAGGGGGTCGTGGCTCCCTCCACTCCAGTGGTTGCAGAGATTCTTGGGGCCGTGGTAGACCCCGTGGTCGTCCCGGTCTCTCCTGGAATCCTAAGCCCAAACCCTCTTCCAAGCGCCCTCAGGCATGAAGGGGCGCTCTCACCCATCCGGGTGGGGGGGACGGCTTCGGCTCTTTGCTCACGTCTGGAGGCTCCAGGTTTCAGACCGGTGGATTCAGGAGGTGGTGTCCTCTGGTTACAAGATGGAGTTTGCAGCCTGGCCGCCCCAAGATTCATCAGATCCCGGATGTCTTTAAATCCCCTGTCAGCTCAAGGGTTACTTTCGGCGGTTCAATGCCTGCTGGAGTCCGGAGTCATTTGGTGCCCCATCATATCTTCCCAGGTCAACCGAGATCTCTAAGGTTCGAGCTGCAGGATCAGCATTACCAGTTTGTGGCTTTAACGTTCGGTATCACCTCGGGTGTTCACCAACGTGCTGGTGGGAGTGATGGCTCTGCTAAGGAACCAGGGCATCCGCATCATTCCTTACCTGGACGCCATCCTGATTGTGGCCGAGTCTTTTCCTCAGGCTGAGCAGGACACTCAGATGGTGACATCCACTCTCGGCTGGGTGATCAACTATCCCAAGTCTTCTCTGTCCCCGTCCTTGGTGAGGTCCTTTCTGGGCATGACTGTGGATACCTCTCAGGTCAAGGTGTTCCTTCCTCAGCAGAAGGTGGAGGGTCTTCAGCTGCAGGCTCGGGCTCTGCTGTCGTGTCCTCATCCCTCCATCCGTCAGTGGATGCAGTTGGTGGGCCTGATGGTGTCCTGCTTCGAAGCAGTCCCCTTTGCTCAGTTTCACATGAGACCTCTTCAGTTGCACCTCTTGTCAGTTTGGGATCGGGACCTTGTGTCCCTGGATCAGGAATTTGCTCTGTCTCCTATGGCCAGACAGTCCCTCTCGTTGTGGCTGGACTCAAGGAACCTTCTGTGGGGCAGGTCCTTCCTGCCCCCGTTCTGGGAAACGGTCACCACGGATGCCAGTCTGACCGGCTGGGGAGGCTTCTGGAAGTCCCTGAGGTTCCAGGGTCGGTGAGGCCCATGCTTCCATCAACGTCCTGGAACTGAGGGCGATCAGGTTGGTTCTTTCTCGCCTATCCACTCACCTTCGGGGTCGGGCTGTTCAGATCCGCTCAGACAACCAGATGGCGGTGGCCCACATCAATCATCAGGGAGGGACTCGGAGCAAGCGAGCCTTCAAGGAAGTGTCCCTGATTCTGTCTTGGGCGGAACAGCATGTTCCTTGCATCTCAGCGGTCTACATCTCAGGGGTGGAGAACCAGGTGGCGGACTCCCTGAGCAGGGGGACGTCTCGTCTGGGGGAGTGGTCTCTCAACAACCTGGTGTTTCTCTCCCTCTTTCACCGCTGGGGTCAGCCGGATGTGGACCTGTTTGCGTCCCGTCGCAATCACAAACTTCCAAGATTTGTCTCTCTGTCTCGGGATACTCTGGCCTTTGCCACGGATGCCCTGGCAATACCTTGGACGAAGTTTCAGCTTCTCTGTGTTCCCTCCGTTCCTCTCCTGGGCAGAGTCATGCGCAAGATAGCCCAGGAAGTGGGTACCAGCCATCCTGGTTGCTCCTTGTTGGCCAAGAAGAGTTTGGTTGGCAGAAGTGCAGTTGGCAGTAGACCGGCAAGTCTTGCCCAAGGATCCAGATCTTCTCACTCAGGGGCAGCTACGCCATCCCAATTTACAAACTCTGGCTTTAACGGCTTGGCTGCTGAAACCTCCATCTTGATGGAAAAGGGGTTACCTGCCTCTGTTACCATGATTCGGGCTAGGAAGAAGTTCTCATCCTTTATCTCTTACAGGGTCTGGCATGTTTACATTGCCTGGTGTGAGTCCAAGTCTCTTCCCTGTCGGGCTTTTTCTATTCCCAGGATTCTGGAATTCTTGCAACATGGTTTGGATCTGGGCTTTCAACTTAGTACCCTAAAAGGCCATGTTTCAGCTCTGGCAATTTTTGTCCAAAGATCTTTTGCCAATCACCGGTTGGTTAAAATCTTTTTCCAGGGTGTTTCTCATGTGCATCCATCCTGTAAGCCTTTGCTACCAGTCTGGGATTTGAATCTGGTGTTCTCTGCTCTGCAAGGGCCTCCCTTTGAGCCTATCCGTGAGGCTGCCTTGCCTATTTTGACTCTTAAGGTAGCCTTTCTGGTGTCTATCACCTCTGTAAAGCGAGTTTCTGAGCTAGCAGCGCTTTCCATCAAACCTCCTTATTTTGAGAGGCATCAGGATAAGGTGGTGTTCTGGCTTAAGCCGGATTTCTTGCCAAAGGTTGTGTCTGCCTTTCATCTCAATCAGGACATTGTCTTGCCTTCATTGTGTCCTAATCCTGCTAATTCCAAGGAGCGAACTCTGCATTCTCTGGATGTGGTCAGGGCTCTGAAGTTTTATTTGGTCGCTACTGAGACTTGCTCTATTCTAAGTATACAGTACGTCCTGCTCCAGATATAATACTTACACTTGGGTTATCCTCCGCCAGAGGGCTCTGTGCACTGCAGACATGCAAAAACAGGCTCCTCGCGGCCCTTCATATACCCAGGGACCTCCCACAAATCCCCAGATTTCTCTGCAGTGCTGACTGCGAAGACATGAAGTATCACTCTCTCGCAGGTGAGCGGGGCTATTACAGCCTGCGGCCCTGTTGGACTATTCCCACCCGTCGTCCTTGTGATGTGCCTCCCAGCCTGGGCTGCGCTGGTCGGGTGAAGGTAGGCAGCACCATGTGTGCTTAACGGAGCCATGCTCCACCGCAGTCCCCCACCAAAGGGTAGGCGGTTTAAGCTGATGGTGAGTCTCATAGTGGATGTCCCTCCCGCATTATTGCCCCGTGTAGAGGTGGACCCTGCCGTCCTCCCTCGTTTCCCCCCGTATTCGGGGGACAAGAAGGGGGGTGTGTGTGTGTCTGTTGGCGGTCTCAGTGTACTCTATTGTCACGCTTATGGCCGTACTTTTGCCCCTGACCGGCAACTAGGTGTCAGAGCCGCGCTGCTTGCTCCTTTTATTCTGGCCGCCGCTGTTTGTTTTTGGCCTTTCTCAATTTACTATGCAATCGTGTACAGCACGTCCTGCTTTATTATCCTGCAACTTGGGCAGAAAACTAATTTATTCTCAGTGTGTCACACACCCCGCTTCCCCTTTAATTCTTACGATCGGGTTACTCTACCAGCAGGTGGCGACGTTGCAGGGAGAAGTCTTGAAAACGAGCCCCTTCCGGCCTATATATACCTGGGACCTCCCACTTAACACCAGTGTTTTCCTTCTGAAGAAAGAAGTTTCCTGCTTGCAGGTAGCTGGGGTCAAACCCGGCATCCCCTTTTGGTCTATTTCTGCCCAGTTCTATTGTGGTGTTTATGCCTAGTTAAATGGAAGCCTCCCAGCCTAGGCTGCTGGCTGGGCAAAGGTAGATGGCACTTTAGGTGCCTAGGAGCTTATCTCCTCCGCTCGACCCCACGTGTGGGGCAATGCGGCTATCCGGCATGGTGATCCGGATTTGGGATGCCCCTGTCCCGATGTTCCCCTTGGCCACCTTCTCCCGCTCAGTCCCTTCTCCCTTCGCTTGGGGGGGGGGGTGCATGTTGCATGAGGTGCTTTACTCGGTGTTTATGTGTGGGAAGTGCTTTGGCAGAGTCAGCGCTGCGGTGGCGGCGCGTGGCTTGGGCTGCGGGGGCCTTTTGTTGTTTCACTTTCAAATTTCCCCCCTTTTCGCTTGCGGTCTCGCCATTGGGCGAGCCGGGTCACTGGAGGGGTGGGGCCGTGCTCTCTGTGGACTCCCTCTGTGATCAGGGGGTCGTGGCCGGGGCGTGCTGTGTCCGGGCCCGCCCTTCACTTCCCCTGTCTCATCAGAGACAGGTGTGCTGGAGCTGGTGGGGGAAGAGGTCCAGTGCGGCTTGAGCTGTAAAGGTAAACAGTCCCCACCATCGCGCACGTGGGGCTGTCCTTGTACTTTGTTGTAGCCTGCCATGCCTAGCGTTTTCCTGAGGGCACTTCTGCTGTGTGTATGGGTTCAAATGTCTGTATTTGGTTTAAACTGTTCATGTATGTTTGCCTTGTTGGTTATGTATGAATGTGGTGCATACTGGTTGGGGGACTGACTGTGGTCTCTTTTTCCCCACAGATTCTGGGATCCCCTCACTGCAGTGGCTCTCCCGGTCTGTTATACCTGGCTAGTCTTAGTCTCTAAATTGGGATTTTCCTAGGCTTAAAAAAATCCTCCCACTTCCGGGACTTTAATTACAAAGGGGCATCCCGGGTTGCTTAATGCGTAAAACCCTGGGTTGTTGCGAATACCACAAATTCACCATATGGAGGCTTCCGACGTTACCGGAAATGGCTCGTCGGGGCTATACAGGCTGTGTGGGGGTTGTGGGGCTCCGCTCCCAGGCGATGTCATATTATGCGTTCCATGTGCAAGGCAGAACATTGCGCGCCAGTCAGTTGCTCCGGCTTCTGGCTCCTCGCAACTTCCGTCATCCCCTACCCCCCCTCCCTTATTCCGGACCCCTTGTGACATTGTCAAGAATGGGGATTTGCATTCCGAGGTGCATGCGTGGTTGGCCAACCTCGAGAAAATAATTTCCGCTTCAGTGGCTCAGAAGGCTACGGCAAAGCGGAAGCACCTTTCTCCCGGCAGTACCTGCTTCGGAGGGTGAGGTACCTGAATTTTTGGATTGGTCCGATTGTCCCCCTGATGAGGAGGGGGAACTCCTTGAGGAGTCGGATGAGCCTGCAGACCAGCTATTGTTTGACTCTGCTGGTGATCAGGCTGTGGGGGTGTCCCTTGACACTCCTTCCATTTTGGCTCAAATGTTTAAAGTTTTGGCCTTGGATCCGCCTGCGGTGGTCCCTCTGCCAAAGGGTGAGTTGTTTTACGTACCCCAGCCGCGTTTGGTGTTTCCCAGGCAACAGCACTTTGAGAGGGTTGTCCTTAAGGAATGGGAATAACCCGCGCGCCTGGTTGGAACTCCTCCTAATTGGGATAAGCGTTATCCCTTTCCGGAGGACTTGGTGAAGCTTTGGTCAGTGCCCCCCGACGTCGATACCCCTGTGTTAGGGCTGACTGGCTCGGCTGCGTTGCACTTTTCTGGCACCACTACCATTAAGGATGGTGAGGATCGCCGGATTGATCAATTGGCTCGCCATGGTTTTATCAGTGCCGGGTCGACACTACGGCCAGTTTGTGCTTCGGCGCTTCTTCTGCTGGCAGTTAGATCCATTATTAGGGATTTGCACGCAGATCTTGATCCCGCTTGTGATATGTTTAGTTCTCTCAAGCGGTGTGAGTCGTTAGTTTCTTTTGTCCTGACCGCTCAGGACGATGCTCTTGCTACGTGTAGCAGGACAGCGGCATTGCTGGTGGCTATTCGTCGGTCTATTTGGCTGCGCCAGTGGACGGCGGACCTTAACTCTAAAAGGGCGCTTACAGCGCTACCTTTCTTAGGTTTATGCCTTTTTGGCGAGAAATTGGATGCTGTTACCAAGGATGATAAGTTGCCTCAATTCAAGAAGTTTCGTCGCTGCTTTCGGGGTGCGAGTTCCTTTAGTCCCTCCTTTCGAGGAGCCAGAGCGGGCAGAGGGGCTTCCCTTCCCGTCCTGGTCAGACCTGGGGCGCCAAGCCCAAACCTACTGGTAAGCCCGCTCAGCAATGAGGGGCTGCCCTCACCCGTGCGGGTGGGGGGACGATTGCGACACTTCTCCCTGGTTTAAGGCCGGGAGATTCCGGACACATAGATCTGAGAGGTTGTGTCGCCCGGTTACAAACCGGAGCTCGAGTCTCACCCTCCTTCACGGTTTTTCCTGGAAATGGCGGTCATCCAGCCGGTGCCGCGCTTAGAGGTGGGCCTTGGTTTTTACTCCATTCTCTGCGCAGTCCCCAAGAAGGACGGGTCGGCTTGCCCCATCCTGCATCTGAAGTTTTTCAACCTTCCCAAGTCCTCCCTTGCTCTGGCCAGGGTGGTGTCCTTTCTGGGAATGCGGTCGGATTCCGGTCAACACAGGGTGTTTCTCACTCAGTCCAAAATTTGTCTGATTCAGGAGTTGGCTTGGGTCCTTCTTTCCAATCCTCGGCCGTCTGTTCTGGAGCTGAGAGCCTTCCGTCTGGTTCTTGCTCTTTTGTCTCATCATGGTCTGGGCCTTCTGGTTCAGCTTCGCTCGGACAATCAAACAGCGGTTGCTTACATCAATCATCAGGGAGGGACTTGCAGTCTGGGTGCCCTCAGAGTGGTGTCCCTGATCCTGACCTGGGCGAAGGCACATGTTCCTTGTCTCTCGGCAGTCTGCAGTCCGCTCCGGTGGGGGACACCGGAGGTGGTCCTGTTTGCTTTTCGTCACAGTTGACGGCTCCCGATCTTTGTGTCGCTCTCCCAGGATCCTCTGGCTCCGGCGACAGAAGCCTTATCCCTGAGCCGGGGGGACCTGGGGTTTCTGTACCTGTTTCCTTCGATACCCATGCTAGGCTGGGTGGTACGGAAGCTGGATCTCGAAAGGGTGTCCGCCATTCTCGTGGCCCCAAGATGGCCAAGAAGAGTATGGTGCGCAGACATCGTTTGGCTGACAGTGAATCAGCTCATTCTGCCTCTTCGGCCCGATCTGCTCTCTCAGGGTCGGCTGTATTACCCCAATTTTCCAACGCTGGTTTTGACGGCTTGGCTGCTGAGACCTCCATCTTGAAGGAGGAGGGTCTTTCTGACTCTGTTATTAAGACTCTGATCGGTGCCCGAAAGAGGTCTTCTTCTATCACCTACTATAGTACTTGGAACGCCTATATCACTTGGTGTGAGGTTAGGACCTTGCCTTGCTGGGTCTTTTCGGTCTCCAGGATTCTGGAGTTTTTACAATCAGGGCTGGACTCTGGTCTCCAGCTGAGTATTTTGAAAGGGCAGGTTTCTGCCTTGTCTATCTTTTTTCAGAAGCCTTTTGCGCTTCATCCCTTAGTTAAAACTTTTTTCCAGGGGGTTACGCATGTGCGGCCTCCCAGGAAACCATTACTCCCTGTTTGGGACTTGAATTTGGTTCTTTCTGCTCTTCAGGCTCCTCCCTTTGAGCCTTTGCAAGATATTGCTTTGTCTACCTTGACTCAGAAGATTATCTTCTTGGTAGCTATCACTTCGGTTCGGCGTGTCTCGGAGTTGGCGGCCTTGTCTATTCAGGCGCCCTACTTTGAGAGGCATCAGGACAAAGTGGTCTTTCGGTTCAAACCGGACTTTCTTCCTAAGGTTGTTTCTGCTTTTCATTTGAATCAGGATATTGTTCTCCCCTCCCTGTGTCCTAAGCCTAAGAATGACAAGGAGAGGGTTGTGCATTGTTTGGATGTAGTACGCTGTGTTAAGTACTATTTGATTATTACTTCTCCTTTTCGTAAAACTGATGCCTTTTTTGTTGTGCCCTGTGGGCCTAGGAAGGGTTTGGCGCCGGCCAAATCTTCCATTAGCAAATGGATACGTCAGGCCATTATTGCGGCCTATTCTGCTAGGGGGAAAGTTCCCCCTTTTCGTAACACTGCTCATTCTACTCGCGCCGTTGGAACGTCTTGGGCTTTTCAGCACCAAGCTTCTGTTGAACAAGTTTGTAAGGCTGCTACTTGGTCTTCTGTTCATACATTTTCTAAGTTTTACAAGGTTGATGTGCGGGCCTCGCGGATGCTGTGTTTGGCCGCAAAGTTCTGCAGACTGCAGTCATTTAAGTTATGCTTCATTTTGCCTTCGGATACCCATCCCTTGTGGACACTGCTTTTGGATGTCCCGATCGTAAGAATTAAAGGGGAAGCGGGCTGTGTGACACACTGAGAATAATACCATTTTCTGAGTACTCACCTGAAAAATGGATATTGTCAGTGTGTCACACACCCCGCTTCACCCGCCCTTTTTGGTATGCTGGATCCTTTATATGGTGAAGCTTTTCTTTATTTTGAGGTTACCGTTGGATTTCCTGGTACCTTGTCTTTCTGCTTTTTAAATCACTGGTGTTAAGTGGGAGGTCCCAGGTATATATTGGCCAGAAGGGGCTCGTTTTCAAGACTTCTCCCTGGAACGTCGCCACCTGCTGGTGGAGTAACCCGATCGTAAGAATTAAAAGGGAAGCGGGGTGTGTGACACACTGACAATATCCATTTTTCAGGTGAGTACTCACAAAATGGTATTTTGTACACGCCTACGGGCGTCAGAATGGTGGCGGCGTCTTAAGACTTTACGAGTATCCACTAGCAGATGCCTTTACTTGCATACTATATGCTTGGCTTGTCAAGCCTTAACCCTTTAAGTGCCAGCCTACCTTGAGATTTTGTCACCCTTTGTTGACAGACCATTTTGCACTATTTTGCGCTCCCCATGTTCAACTGTGGTTTTTGAAGGGATTTCCAGGGATTTCCCAGGAAAGTGATATATTGTTTTTTTCCGCAGAGTCTGGGCTTTAACATGAAATGTCTTGTTTGTCATTTTTTAGGTGTATTCTCAATATTTTTGGATGAAATATGTGCAAAAAAACCCCCAAAAAACTATTTTTTACAATTTGTAGTGTTTTTTTGTAATAAAAAATGTAAGTTTCTCACTAAAATCTTATTGCGCGTGAAACACCAATTTATCCCGGTTACAGCGGTACCACATATGTATTGGTAGACACCCTTTCCTGCCCAGGCGACTCCCCCAAACTGAAACAACGCTTTAGGAGATTTTCAGATAAAATACAACTATGCTACGCGCTAAGCGCACCTTGCAGTTTTTCAAGAAAAACAACCCTTTACATTTGAAATACCCCCGACAAACTATATATTCTCTAGAAGTACACACCTCAAGCTTTCTAGACGTACCAGGTTTGTTGACATGGGTGCAGTTTTCTGGAGTTAACCCCTCAATATATTCTTTGGTTGCACAGGGTTTCCCTAAAAAAGAATAAAAATGCAGAATCAAAACCACATTTTCCTAAAAAAAAACTATATGGAAACAAGAAAAAAACTGAAAATCTGAAAAAGCAACATGCCCCGAACAGAACAATACCCAGCATGCATAGGTCCTGTCAAGGGAAGAGTTGCCAAACACACCAAAGTAAAGCATGTGCGTAACAGCAATTTTACTTCAAAATTTGAGCTCTGCAGACAATGTGCGCACCTTGTGCTTTTTCTACCAAAACAAGCCTTTACATTTGGAATATCCCCCATAAACCATATATTCCCGGAAAGTACACATTTTAAGCTTTCTAAGCGTTCCCAGCTTGTTGTCGTGGGCTCATCTTTCTGGAAGTAATCCCTTGAAGAATTCTTAGGTTGCACAGGGTTTCACAAGAAAATGTATAAAAAAGCCGAATAAAAAACACCTTTTCCTAAAATATCAATATGCAAATAAGAAAAAACAAGCTAAATCTGAAAGCGCAAGGTCCCCCGAGCAGAACAATACCCAACATGCATAGGTACTATTAACCCTTTTAATTGCCAGCCTACTTGAACTTTTGTCACCCTCTGTTGGTCATTTTTCCCCATTTTGCGCCATGTTTAACCGTGATTTTTGCCAGAATTTCCTGGAAAATATATATATATTTTTTTTTGCAGCAGAGTTTAGGCTTTAACATTAAATGTCTTGTTTGTAATTTTTCTGCGTTTTTTTAAATATTTTTGCGTAAAAAAAAACAAAAAAATAAAATATTTTTTAAACAATTGTCTCCTTTATTTTAAATAAAACATTTGTTTTAGTAATGAAAACCATATTGCATGTGATAGCCCCATTTCTCCCGATTACAACGGTACCACATATGTATCGATAGCCCCCCATTCTTGCCCAGGAGACCCCCCAAACTGAAAATAGCACTTTATAACATTTAAAAACAAAATACTACTATCCACACTATAAATGCAAGGGGTTAATTTAAAAAGAAAATGACATAGGGACCCCCCTCCCAGGGGGGGGGGGACCCCATTTTTTTGGAATTTTAAGGGTTAGGGTTAGGCTAAGCCTAACCCTAACCCTTAAAATTAAAGAAAAAATGACATAGGATCCCCCCTCCCAGGGGACCCCATTTTTTGGGGGGAATTTTAAGGGTTAGCGTTAACCTAACCCTAACCCTTAAAGTGGACCAACACCCAGGATTTTCACTATCCTGGGTTTTGTTCCACTTCCGCGGGGGTGCCCCGCTGCGTGAAACCCCCGAGAAAGGTATAAAAAAACTCACCTCACCCCGCTCCTACGGCGCATGCGCGAGCGTTCGTCCAATCAGAGCGCTCAGAGCCGCTGTGGTATGCACGGACAAGGGACGAACAACCACAGCAGCTCCGAGCACGCTGGCAGCCGCATCTTGCGCTTCCCTCTAACAGGGAGCGTGCCCGCGCAACCCCCGACTTAGCAACCCATTTTTTGGCAGAATTTTAAGGGTTAGGCTAACCCTAACCCTTAAATTTTTTTTAAAAAATGAAGTAGGGTCCCCCCCCTACGTCATTTAAAAAAAAGAAATTAAGGGTTAGGGTTAGGCTAACCCTAACCCTTAAAAGTTAAAAAAAAAAAGAAGTAGGGTCCCCCCTCCCGGGGGGGGGGGGGGGGGGGGGACCTCATTTTTTTTTTTTGAATTTTAAGGGTTAGGCTAACCCTAACCCTTAAAATTCAAAAAAAAAATGACGTAGGGTCCCCCCTACCCGTCATAACCAGCCCGGGACCAGCTATGGGGGCTTGTAGGCACAGAGTGGGGGGGCCAGCTTTTGTGGCCCCCCCACCCTGCAGCCTACGAGCCCACATACCCTATGTGGGCCCGGGCTCTTCTGCCCCCCTCTGGCCTTTGGGGAGGCAGGTAATAGGGGATGCCTCGTGAACTGGTATAAGGGGTCTCATGGACCCCTTACCAGTTCACAAGGGGTTAACAGTAAAAATAAACACACTGACACTTTAATAAAAAATTTTATTAAAAAATAAAAACTTTTTTTTTACTTACCTCCGATCGTCAGCTCCTTTGTCCCTCGATGTGTTGACAGATGTGACCATGCTGGCTGCAGTAGCAGAGGGGCAGGTGATGATCTGATCACCTGCCCCTCTGCTCCTGTGGCCAGCATGATCGCATCTGAATGAACAGCCGGGAGCCAGGACGACACCCGGTGAGTGACGTCACAAAGGGGGCGGAGCTTTGAGCCGGGATACCGATAAGCCCCGCCCCAAAGGGGCGGAGCTTGAGCGAGGGGCGGGGCTTATCACAAGATGGCGGCGCCCGTCGGAGCAGGAGGGGGGAGAGCCCTTTCAGGCTCTCCCCTGAAGCTGAAGAGCCAGGGGGGGGGGCGATTGGATGCCCCCCCAGTGAAGAAGAGACCTGTCGGGAGGCAGCGCGACCTAAGGTAAGTGAATGTCATTTTTTTTTTTTCACCGATAGCAGCTGCTGCTGCCGAAGCGGGGGGGGGGCACTATTCCGGGGGCTCTCCTGGAGCCATCCGAGACCCCACGGGGGATCGAATGGCACCAAATTAAAGAGGAGACCCGGCCGGATCTAACGAGGGGTCAGGTGAGTATTTCTTTTTTTTTTTGCCCACTAGCAGGGGTAGATGCCAGGCACGTGAATTTTACGTGGCTGGCACTTAAGTCCAGGAGAAGCAACCACGTAAAATTTTCGTGGCTGGCATTTAAAGGGTTAACGGCTGCTTCAGAGCTTCACGCTCTTTGGGGGAGGTGGGGACCTGGCGTGGCACGCTCCGCGTCACGCCCAGATCAGACCCGCCCTCCGAGGTTCCATTTTGTGGATCTTCGCACGCGTGTTGGCGGTCCTTCTCCTCCCCTGGTCAGTAAGTGTTTTCATCATTAGTAATTCTGCTGCGCATGCCCTGACACCTCTTATTCCCCTTCTGTCTTTCAGACGTCAAGACTCATTCTCCCACATTCCTAGCAGGCCTTTGGGACATCCAGGGTTGCCTATTGCATAAATCCCTACCGACTTATATTGCATTGATAATCACCATATGGAGGCATCTCAGAATTTTGTGTCCGAGGTCCCTCTGGGACAAGACCGGCGGTGTATAACGTGTGGCTATCCCCACTTTGGTGCTGACAGGGCACAGATCTGTGCACCGTGTGCCGAGCGAGTACTGTTCCTGCAACCAGAATCGCCAGGGGCTGCTCCTTGCCCTAACACTCCTATTCCCCCAGGCTTAAATCTCGCTTCTGCTGAGTCACTTACGAGTGGGGAGTTGCAGCCGGCTGCGTCTTCCAGACTGCCTAAGGCTGACCAGATTATTACGGGGTCGACAGAGCGCTCGGGCCCTGGTAAGAAGCGGTCCTTGACGCCCCCTGTTTCTGCCTCTGCTAAAGGATCGGAGGAGTTCACTACTCCGCGTGCCTGCACCACTTCTGATAGAGGGCTGTTCTCTGACTCGGGCTCATCTGATGAGGAGACAAGGAGTCATGACGATTCTAACCATAAAGACTGGGACCAGTTTGATACCGTTGGATTGTTGATTAGGATCTTTAAGACCCTGTCTATCTCTCTCCCTAACACGGCTCCCCAGCCGAGAGGGGAGCGTTTCCATACAGCGACACCGCACTTGGAATTCCTAGAGCAGGCTCACTTCCATGCTCTCGTACTCGAGGAATGGGAACACCCCGGTAAACTTCCAGGGGCCCCAGGGGACTGGGATTGGAAATACCCTTTTCCCCCTGAGATGGTTGATTGTTGGTCATCACCCCCTGTGGTAGACGCACCGATCATTGGGGTTCCTAACCCCCCCCTTTATTGCAGCTCCTGCTTACAGTACCCTTCGGGATGCCGAGAACCGGCGCATGGATAAGCTGGCTTCACACGCCTTTTCTTGTGCAGGAACGGCGCTGCGCCCGGTCTGTGCCGCGGCCATCACTGCAGTGGCCGCCAAAACCCTCATCGGACAGATGCTTGAGCATCACGTTAACGATCTCTCCTGGGAGGTGTTTAATGCACTCTCCAGTTGTGATGTATTCGTAAGATTTATCCTTTTAGCTATGGATGACACCATTAGAATGTGTGCGAGGACTTCCGCCCTTGTGGTGGCTATGCGTCGCTTGGTCTGGCTGAGAGAGTGGGGTGCTGACTATGCTGCTAAAAGGACTCTTACCAGGTTCCCCTTTAGAGGGCATCGCCTGTTTGGGGCCCGTCTGGACCTTTTTGTTAAAAAGGGCAAGTCACCCTCGGGACAGGGACACCCCTCCCCCTCCATACCATAGCGTTAAACAGGAACCAGGGGTGTCCTCCCGGAGTCTTAGTGCAGACCCCTGCCCCACGAGCAACAGACAACACTCTGGGCCCTCCGGTGGGGCTAAACCTAAATCTTCCAGCATTCTGCCTCTTTCTGGTGGATACGGGAGGTAGTTTCCTCCGGATACAGGATAAAGTTTGCTGCACGGCCTCCCCCATGATCGTCGGGGTACTCCTGGTCCCTGCCTCTGTTCGGGTGCTGGTGCAGGCCATACACGGCTTGCGGGGTCTAGAGGTCACTTGCAGTTTGCCCTTATCAGGCAGAGGCAGGTGCCGCTACACCAACCCCTTCTCATTCTCCCAAAAGGATGTCAGTCTGCCCTTCTGATTCACAGGTTCTTGGCAATTCTACTATTTCAGGCAGTTTCTGCATGAAAAATCTGGGATGGGCCACCAGCGCCTTGCGCCTAGTAGGCCCTTGCCTTCCGGGGAGATCAAGGATGCTTATGCTCACTTCCCCGTGTCTTCTAGACACTTAGGCTCTTCTGGTTTGTGTTGGATGTCCAACACTGCTAACCCGTGGCCTTGTTATCTGGCCTCTCTGCTGCCTCCTCAGTGCTCACCAAGGTACTAATGGAGGCTATGTCTCTGATGGGACCAAGGGGCGCCCTTGTGAGACCTGCCAGGTGGTCCTTCTCGCTTCCCAATCTCTGTCAGGTCGAGTTAGCTACTCGTCTGGTGGCGTCCCTTGGGAGTCTTTTGGATGGATGTTTATTCACCTCAAGTCCTCCTTGTCCTCTTGATTGGTATCTCCATTCCTAGGGATGAATCTAGATTCGGTTCAGGCGAGAATCTTCCTTCCTCTACAATAAGGTGGACAATCTGGTTGCGTGGGTTCAGTCCCTCCTTGCTGTTACAGTCCCTTCACCAGGCAGGAATGCAGCTGGTGGGCCCGTTCGGTGACTTGCTTAGATGAAGTCCCTTATATTCCTGTACCTGGGGTTGTTCTGCAACTTCTATTCTTAATACTGGACTGGATAGCAAACCAATACAAAAGAGGGGATCTAAATATGGGCACTCACTCTGAAAATATGTGCAAAGTAATATGACAAAATTTATTAAAGGTGCTATATACACAATAAAAAAACATATACACAACATATACAGACAAGACAAGATTAAAAAGGAAAATTGGTGGATCCCCGGGAACTGCTCACTACAAAGCCGGTGTACAAATCAAATATTAGGCCAATCCAATATTGTGTATCAGAGATTAAACATATCTATATCAATAAACAGAGTATGGCCTACTGGCGCCCCCTAATGACCAATAAATGAACCAGCAAGGGAATAAAATATACAAATAAGGAATCACATAAATAAACTATAAACAGCAATCTAATAAATACAGTGCAAAATAGATAAATACAATAAAAAAGTGCTGAGTGCATAAATATTCAAAACCCAAATAAGCTGTGATGCTAGGCCAAAATGAGAAAGCCCATCTCATATGATTCAAATATATGTAATAAAGTGTCATGTGCAAATGAATCACAGTACCCACCTAAGTGAACTGATCAGAATAAATACAAACCCTAATTTATCAAACCAATGAAAAAACTATGCCTATTAACATTATCAATACATTATAATATAATTTCCCATGCTGGGTGTACTAAAAATGAATAATCCACTCCCCAAATAAAAGACATGAATACTGCTAAGAAATGTCAGGCTAGGCTATAGCTAGCATGCGATCATTATTGCAGCTTAATAAGACAAAATGAGAGGGATGGGGATATAGAGGCAGCGCTCAGAGCCATGCTATAGAGTAAGTCAATTGAACATAAACAAAAAAATGATACTACCGACAGCAGTTTCCCGGGACCTCCGGCTGCCCCACGCGTTCCGCCGTGCGCCCACGGCTTCTGATTGGGGTAATAATGCCTGTTTGTTGTCAGTTTTTAAAGGTCTGGCCGACCCCCGCACACGTGCTCACCCGATTGCGTCCAGCTGTACTGGGACGCATATGACGTCTGCCCTCCCGCCCGCGATGGACTGGGACCCAGCATCCCTGGAGCGGGATCATGTGTGCCTTTCCCCTTGGTTAGGAGTCCCTCTTGGAGTGGATTTACCCTAGGAACCTGTCTGGGGACAGTTCCCTTCTTGCCCTTTCCACAGACGATCACTGTGGATGCCAACCTATCAGGTGATGGGGAGGTTTTTCTTCTGTAACCTCATGCGGGTGTGGGGAAGGTGGGGCCTTTTAGGAGGTCCTTGTACCTATTCGTATTGAAACAGTGAGTTTTCAGGCTGACGCTATCTCGCCTGTCTTCTCGTCTTCCGAGCCTGCCTGTTGGGCGGTGCTGGGTCTGTCTGACGACTGTGGCCTACCTTAATCATCTGTGTGGAACCTAGTGCAGGATGGTTCCCCGGGAAGGTATATTTTCCTGATCTGGGTGGAGGATAATGTTGCCTGCTTATCATTGGTATTCGCTCCTGTGGAGGTCCCTCTGTGACAGGGTGTGCTAATTCTTGGATCACTATGAAGTTCAACCAGTATGGATTTGGTGCACCGTCACTTTTTCAAGCTCTTGCCACTCGTTTCACTGTCCCTGGCTCCTCTGGCCGTGGTCATGAGGATTTAGTAATTTTATGACTGGACGTTCTGGCCTGTATGCCTTGTCTCCCTTCCCCCTGCTAGGTGGCCCCTGGGTGGCCTAGTGGAGTGTGGATTCGCAGACGTGATACCTTAGGGTAGTAGTTCTGTACGTTCTGCTAGGGGTGTCGCCCTGTTTCGCTCAGGGCCTCCGTTACGTCACTCCAATTCTACAGTCTCTGGCCTAGCCGGCCTGACTGTTGGTTCTTCTGTCCTTATGGAGACAGGCTTCTCTCCTCTGTGTTCGTGACTAATGGAAGTCTAAGAGCAGGGCTCTTCTTCGTCCATTCTTATGAGGTATGGCTTACCCATATGGATTGGTGTAGTCTAGGTCTCTTCCCTGTTGGGCATTCTCTGTTCCCAGAGCTCTAGAGTTATTACAGCATGGCTTGGAGTTGGCTCCCCAACTCGGTACTCTGAAGGGTCAGGTTCTACCCTGTCCGCCTTCCGCTTTTGCTTATTTCCCTCGGCTAAGCTTTCTTTCGGGGGTTGCTCTTTGCGTGCCCTGCTTAATTCTATGGGATTTGAATTTTTTATTCCGTTTGCCTTGTGGGACGTTCCTTTTGGACCGATTAAGGATGCTGTGTCGCTGTCTTTTACCTTCAACGTTGTCCCTTGGGGCTGCTGGCTCAGTCAGACGTGTGTCTGAACGGGTGGCTCTGTTTCGCTAGCCCTCGTTCTTTGTTATGCACCAGGATAAGGTGGTGCTCCGCCTTACGCCGGACCTTCTACCTCTGGTGGTGGCTTAGGCTCATGTGTTTAAGACATCGCCTTTCTTCTGTACCTTATTCCTAGTAACTCTGAGGCAACTGGATTTATTTTCCCTCATCAGGTGCTGGACTTTTTTTCCTGGTTTGTTTATGGTCCCTTCGGGGGACTGATGCCCCTTGGGGTTTATGGGCACCTACCTCTGTATGTGCCTGATCTTGTCTGCTTCCAGGGGTTAGGCCCTTGGCCTAGCCTTTACTTGGATGGTTTTCCCTTCTGGTCCTAGGGAAGATTTGGCTTCTTCCTGGAATATTGTTAGCGTTTGATCTTGTCAGGCTGTTGCTCAGGCCTATTCCTGTGCGGTGCTGAGCTTCTCTCGCCTTATACTGATTCTACTGGTGAGTAGGTATCCTTTTGGCCTTTCACCACCAGGTTTTGTTGTACAGGTTTGCTAAACCGCTACCTTGGTTTTTGGTTCATATCCTTTCAAGGGTTTTTATGATGTTGACGATGGAGTATTTGCTCCTGTCGCTTTCAGCGGCAAGGTTGCAGGTGACAGTGTCTCTACTGCCTGCTGTGCCTTTTTTGCTGGGGATCCCACCCTACTTTATGGACACTGCTATTGGATGTCCCAAGTGTAAGTATTATATCTGGAGCAGGACGTACTGTATACTTAGAATAATTCAATTGTGTGTTATTGTTATCATTACCAGTTGGTGGTTGGATTCTCCTGGCTTCTGGTTCACTGCTTTTCAATGCTGGGGATTTGTTGGAGGTCCCTGGGTATATGAAGGGCCGGGAGGAGCCTGTTTTTGCATGTCTGCAGTGCACAGCGCCCTCTGGCGGAGGATAACCCAAGTGTAAGTATTATATCTGGAGCAGGACGTACTGTATACGTATAATACCAATTCTACTGGTGAGTACTTCACAGAATTCTATTTTTTGTTCTCACTTCTGGACCTAGAAAGGGTTTGCCTCCGGCTAAATCCACTATCAGCAAGTGGATCCGTCAGGCGGTGGTTCAAGCCTATTCTGCTAAGAGAAAGGAACCTCCCTTTAGGATTACTGCTCATTCCACTTGTGCTATTGGTGCCTCTTGGGCTTTTCAGCACCAAGCTTCTGTTGAACAAGTTTGCAAGGCCGCTACTTAGTCTTCTGTTCATACTTTTTCTACAAAGTTGATGTTAAGGCCTCAGCAGATGCTGCTTTTGGCTGCTAGGTGCTTCAGGCGGTAGTGACTTGAACTGCCGGCCGTTACTCATTGGGGATCCCACCCTACTTTTGGACACTGCTTTTGGATGTCCCCACTGTTATGAATACCGAAGCAGGCCGTGCCATGTAATAAAGAAAAAAGCAATTTTGTGAGTATTCGCCTGTAGAATTGTTTTTGCACGGCCTGCTTCGACCCACCCTTATCGTTATTCTTGATTGCTTCTTTATGGTGATTGTTCCAAGTTAATTGGGATTTTTTACCCTTTTTTACATTCTTTACCTTATTCTCTCCCGGCTTCTTGTCTCACTGCTTGTCTACGCTGGGAACTCTATGGTTAATCCCATTTTTATAGGGAGCCGGGACATGCCACAGCTTATTGCAGTACCACTGCGCCACCTAGTGGC
The DNA here is from genome assembly GCA_027917425.1 of Gastrophryne carolinensis. NCBI lineage: Eukaryota > Metazoa > Chordata > Amphibia > Anura > Microhylidae > Gastrophryne > Gastrophryne carolinensis. Next base: position 118,568,179 of record CM051238.1, read on the forward strand.
GGAATAACCCAACTGTAATGAATACCGAAGCTGGCCATGCCATGCAAGAACAAAAACAATTCTACAGGTGAGTACTCACATAATTGCTTTTTTACTTTGGGCCGAGAAACCGTTTTCATGCATTTCGGCTGTACACATACCTGGAGTGGACAACTTGCAGGCCGATCATCTCAGCAGAACGGTCCTGCATCAGAGGGAATGGTCTCTTAGTCAGAGGGTTTTTTCAATCCCTATGCATGCGCTGGGGATTCTGGACATAGATCTCTTGTGCATCAGGACACAATCGGAAGGCTACAAAGTTTGTGTCTCGGTCCAGGGATCCTCTAACAATAGCAACAGATGTCCTGACTCTTCAGGGGTCAGCATTCAAGCTTCTTTATGCATTCCCTCTGATTCCACTCCTGGGTCAAGTACAAAGGAAAGTTAGCTCACAAGGGATTCCCAACCATTATGGGAGCTCCTCGGTGGCCAAGAAGAAGCTGGTTCTCAGACATAGTAAGGATGTCGGAGCGCAACTTGTGGAGGTTACCTGACGATCTAGATCTTCTCACACAGGGGCCTCTAAGGCATCCCAATTCACATGTTCTGGCTTGGACGGCCTGGCTATTGAATCCTTTATCTTGGCAGAAAGGGGGTTCTTCTGACAGTCATGCAGAGTCTGGCAAGCATTATCGCTTGGTGCGAATCCAGAATGTTCGCTGGTAGAATTTTTTCTGTTCCCAGAATATTTGTGTTTTTTTGCAGAAAGGTCTTGATGAAGGTTTTCAATTGAGTACTTTAAAGGGACAGATATCTGCTTTATCTACCTTTTTATTCATAAACCCATTGTTGTGTATAAATGTATCAAAACTTTTGGTATAGGGAGTCGCTCATGTGCGGCCTCCTCGTAAGCCACTTCTGCCGGTTTGGGACCTGAACTTAGTTTTATTAGCTCTTTATCAGGGTCCTCCTTTTGAACCACTGGCAGATGTCATTAATTTTATTGACTCTTAAAGTGGACCAACACCCAGGATTTTGACTATCCTGGGTTTTGGTCCACTTCGGCGGGGCACCCCGATCGGGGGTGCCCCACTGTGTGAAACCCCCCCCAGAAACCCCCGAAAAAGTCACCTCTCCACGCTCCCACGTGACCGCCGCTGCCAATCCCCGCCGACGGACAAGAGATCGGGGTGCCCCGCAGTCAGGAGTCTGATCGGTCCGGGAATCTTATAGATTCCTGGGCCGATCATGGGAGGGTGTTGGTCCACTTTAAGGTTATCTTTTTTAGTGGAAATCTCAGTAAGGAAGGTTTCTGAATTAGCAGCTTATCAGTTAAGCCTCCTTATTTCATGTTACATAAGGACAAGGTTGTCTTCTGCTTTAAACAGGATGTTCTTCCTAAGGTGGTTTCCGTCTTAATGAAGAGGTGAATTGCCTTCCTTATGCCCTACTCCAGTGTCCGATAAAAGGATTCTTTATTGCTGGATGTAGTGAAAGCACTAAGATGCTATCTCATTGCTACACAATCTTTCCGTAGGTCGGACTCTTTATTTTGTCATACCTGAGGGTCCACGGAAAGGTCTTTCATCATCTAAGTCTACCATCAGCGATGGATTAGACAGGCAGTGGTAAGAGCCTATATTCCCTAAGGGGAAGGATTCTCCTTTTAGGACTACTGCTCATTCGACAAGAGCTATTGGAGCTTCTTGGGCTTTTTAGCATCAAGCTTCAGTACAACAAATATGCAAAGCTGCTTCTTGGTCTTCAGTTCCCACATTTACTAAATTCTACAAGGTAGAGCCTTTGGTAGGAAGGAATTACATACAGTAGTAGTTAGATGGTTTTGGAATGTCTTGTTCCTGAAAGGAATACGGGTCTTTGGAATGTCTTATTCCTGAAAGGAATAAGGGTTTTTGGAATGTCTTATTCCTGAAAGAAATAACGTTTGGGGATCCCAACCGAATTAGGGTACTGCTTTTGGAGGTCCCATTCGTCTCTGAATTCTTCTGATGTCCTGAAGTAAAATGAAAGCGGAAAGAAAATCTTGTGAATACTCACCTGTAGAATTAATCTCTCTTCCATTATTTCAGGACATCAGACCCTCCCTGTCTGCTAGATTACTATGTCCATATCTTGGATGCCTAGTTTTAGTGGAGTGGTAAATATGTAAATAGTTGCTGTAAATAATAATCAGCATTTAAAAAAAAATCACCTTTGTTCTTGCAGACCACACCCTTCGGGAAAGGTTAACCCATTCGTCTCTGAATTCTTCTGATGTCCTGAAGTAGTAATCGAAGAGAAATTAATTCTACAGGTGAGTACTCACAGAATTTTCTTTATTCTAAGTATACAGCACGTCCTTGTTCCAGAATATTCCTTACACATGGGTAATACATCCGCAAGATGGCGCTGGACTGCAGAAAACAGCTTGTGGCTCCTCCCGGCCCTATATCAGTCAAATTCCACAAATTCCCCAGTTTCTTTCTGCAGTCTGCGCTGAGAAGATTGTGGCGCAGGTGAGCGGGGCTTATTGCCTGCGGCCCTGCAGGACTATTCCCACCCGTTCCGTCCCATTTACTGCCTCCCAGCCTCGGCGGTTAAGGTTCGGGTGAAGGTAGGCTATTGAAGCACTATGGTGCTGAGGAGTCCCTGCTCCTACCACAGTCCCTGCTCTAACAGGGTAGGCAGTTTAGGCTAATGGTGAACCTTTTGGGATGCCCCCACTGCCTCTTGGTTTTGCCAGGTTATCCTGTGCAGTTAAACCCTATTCTCATTTCCCCCTCCACCCTCACTCCTCATATTAGCCCCTGGGCGCCGTTTCCCCCTGGGAAATCTGCCGTTATCCTCCCTCACTCTCCCTTTGGGAGATCTCCGGGGGGGGGGGGGGGGGGGTTGTCTAGTGTTTTAAGACTTTAGACATATTTGTGCTTGTCACTTTATTGAAACGTGCCGCCGCGCGTTTATACTGCGCTCCGCGGCAGGCAGCCCCATTCAACTCAGAGCTGCCGGGCCGCAACTGGCCTGCTGGATCACGTGGGCGCGCTTCGCGCTCTTCAGTGGGGGGGGGGGGCTCTGTGGATGATGCATTTTAGCACATATCTCCATGGCCCGCCCCTCGAGGTTGCGGACGCCATTTTGTCTTCTTCCTGTCGCTGCTGACTCCTTGCGGTCTGTGAGTTCCCCGGTGGGGTGATTTTTCTGTTTTTTTCTTATGCCTTATTCTCATGGGAATATTTGATTGTGTCTTTCAGGCGGGGTAAAGCTTCGGTCCTGTGGTTTCTCCCGGCCCTCTCCCCTCATCTCCCACTTCCCTAGCGGTTCATTGGGGCATCCCGGGTAGCTCTTTAGTATTAACCCTTACTGGCTTACTGTGCCTTTCATATCACCATATGGAGGCTTCTAGGGATAATGAGCCTGGGTTTCCTTCGGGACAAGCCCTGCTATGTGTTGCGTGTGGGGTATCCCCAATCGGTGATGATAGGGTATGTGTATCCTGCGCCCAGCAGGTACTTGCACTGCAGTCTGGGTTACCTGTTGCTGGGTCTGCGCCCCCTCGGGCTTCACCTACCCCCCCAACCCTGCATTTGACCCCATATGAGGAGCATACCAGCGGGGAGTCTCAGCCTGATTTGGCTGCACGGGTGGCCAGCATTGAGAAACCTATTGCTGGGTCTGCCTCGTGTAAGGCTTCTGCTAAGAAGCGGCATTTATATCCCGCAGTCTACCTCTTTCCTGTGGAAACATGACACTACTGGTTATTCCCCCCTGGAGGAGGGGGAATTGTTCTCTGATTCAGAATCATCATCTGAGGAGCAGCCTAGGGTTTATGGTGGTACAGGGTCTCCCTTTGGGGAAGATCTATGGTCCTCAGATGACACTGACAGGGTTTTTGCTCATATTTTTGAAGTGCTCTGTATCTCCCCTCCTGCCGTGGCTCCGCAGCAGCAGGGTGAGCTCTTTCATACGGTTAAACCACATTTGGAATTCCCTGAGCAGTCTCACTTTAATAATCTGGTGCTCAAAGAATGGGAGCAGGCCTAGCAAGCTGCCAGGGGTGCCCAAGAGTTGGGACAAAGGGTATCCCTTTCCTGCTGATGTGATTAAGCATTGGTCATGTCCTCCCGAGGTGGACTCGCCCGTTCTGGGGCTGTCCAATACATCTGTCATGCATTCTCCTGACACTACTACCCTGAGGGATGGTGAGGACCGGCGTATGGACCAACTGGCTTGCCATGCCTTTGCCTGTGTGGGGACTGCGCTGCGCCCGGTTTGTGCCTCTGCCATTACAGCTATTGCTATTAAGGGTTTGCTTAAGAGTCTCTTAGAGGGGGCCTCTGATGATGCGGAGTAGAAGAGTATAGATCTCTCCTGCTTTGCTATGAATTTGTTGCATATGTCCTGTCTGCTATGGATGATGCCATTAGAATGTGTGGTAGGACTTCTGCCCTGTTGGTGGCTATACGCCGCTCTATCTGGCTACGTCAGTGAACAGCTGATAATGCTTCTAAGGAGGCTCTCACTGGTTTCCCTTTCAAGGGCCTGCGCCTTTTTGGTGAACGCTTGGATTTGTTTGCCAGGGGTGGTAGGTTACCTCAACGTAAGAGACCGTCCCGGTCCTTTCGGGGGATGGCCCTTCTCCCATCCTTCCGTGGTTCCAGAACTGGCCGAGGAGTCTCCTTTACTGGGGCCCGCGGAGATCACTGGGGAAGGGGCAGAGGACGTGGCCGTTCTGGCCTCTCCTGGTGTCCTAAACAAAATCTTTACCCAAGCCTCCTCATGCATGAAGGGGCGCCCTTACCCATCTGGGTGGGGGGACGGCTTCGGCTCTTTGCTCACGTCTGGAAGCTTCACGTCTCAGACCGGTGGATTCAGGAGGTAGTGTCCTCCGGTTACAAGATAGTTTGCTGCCTGGCCACCCCCAAGATTCAGCAAATCCTGGATGGCTCTAAACCCCCTGTCAGCTCAGGGTCTGTGCCTTGCTGTCCAAAACCTTCTGGAGTTGGGGGTTATCTGCCAGGTGCCTTTGAGGGAAACGGACCGAGGCTACTATTCCAATCTTTTCACTGTTCCCAAAAAAGACTGGTCCATCATACCTATCCTGGATTTAAAGCGCCCCAACAAATTTGTCCGATTCAAACACTTTCGCATGGAGACTCAGCTGTCAATTCACTACGCCCAGGGGACTTCATGACCTCTGTAGACATCAAAGACGCTTACCTTCATGAACCAATCTTTCCAGGTCATCGGATTCCTCAGGTTTGCTCTGGAGGATCAGCACTATCAATTTGTGGCTCTGCCTTTCGGTATCGCCTCGGCTCCCAGGGTATTCACCAAGGTACTGGCGGGCATACTGGCTCTGCTGAGATCTCAGGGCATTCGCATCCTTCCTTAGACGACATTCTCATCATGTCTCAATCTCTCCAGCAGGCCGAGCTGGATACTCAGCTGGTGGTGTCCACATTGGAGTCCTTCGGCTGGGTGATCAACCACCCTAAGTCTTTCCTGTCACCGTCAATGGTGAGGTCCTTTCTGGGCATGACTCTGGATACATCTCAGGTCAAGATCTTTCTCCCTCAGCAGAAGGTGGAGAGTCTTCAGGCCCAAGCCAGGCTCCTTATATCTTGCCCTCATCCCTCCATCCGGCAGGGTATGCAGCTGGTGGGCCTGATGGTGTCTTGCTTCAAGGCGGTTCCATACGCTCAGTTTCACATGAGACCCCTTCAAATTCACCTCTTGTCAGTTTGTGATCGGGACCCTCGGTCCCTGGATCAGGTGCGGGTTCTGTCCCCTCTGGCCAGACGGTCTCTCTCGTGGTGGGCAGATCCTTTCTGGCTCCGTGCTGGGAGACAGTCACCACAGATGCCAGTCTGACAGGTTGGGGGGGGCTTCTGGAAATCCCTGAAATTCCAAGGTCACTGGTGCCCTCAAGAGGCCCACACCCCTATCAACATTCTGGAATTGAGGGCGATAAGGTTGGTTCTCGCCCAATTGACTCCACACCTTCGGGGTTGAGCGGTTCAGGTACGCTTGGACAACCAGACGGCGATTGTCTACATCAATCGTCAGGGAGGGACCCAGAGCAAGAGGGCCCTCAAGGAAGTGTCCCTGATACTGTCTTGGGCAGAGGAGAATGTTCCCTGCATCTCAGCTGTGTACATCCCGGGGGTGGAGAATCTGGAGGCAGACTCCCTCAGCAGGGGGACCTCTCGTCTGGGAGAATGGTCCCTCAGCAGCAGGGTGTTTCGCTCCCTGTGCCACCGCTGGGGTCAGCCAGATGTTGATCTGTTTGCGTCCCGTCACAATCTCAAGCTTCCAGTTTTTGTCTCTCTGTCCCAAGACCCTCTGGCCTTGGCCATGGATGCACTACCAATGTCTTGGAAGAGCTTTCAGCTTCTGTGTTCCCTCCTTTTCCTCTGCTGGGCAAGGTGCTGCGCATTCTGGTGGCCCCCTGTTGGCCAAGAAGGGTGTGGTTCGCAGACGTCGTGCAGTTGGCAGTAGATCAGTATGCTCTGCCCAAGGATCCAGACCTGCTCACTCAGGGGCAGCTGGGCCATCCCAATTTACAAATGCTGGCTTTAACGGCCTGGCTGCTGAAACCTCCATCTTGATGGAAAAGGGGCTGCCTGCCTCTGTTAATACTATGATTCGGGCTAGGAAGAAGTCCTCGTCATCCATCTACTATAGGGTATGGCATGCTTACATTTACTGGTGTGAGTCCAGATCTCTTTCCTGTCGGGTGTTTTCTATCCCCAGGATTCTGGAATTCTTGCAACATGGTTTGGATTTGGGTCTTCAGCTTAGTACCCTCAAAGGTCATGTTTCTGCTTTGGCCATTTTCTTCCAAAGATCCTTTGCTCACCATCGTCTGGTCAAGACTTTGTTCCAGGGGGTTACTCACGTGCGTCCTCCACGTAAGCCTATATTACCAGTCTGGGACTTGAACTTTGTCTTATCTGCCTTGCATGGGTCTCCCTTTGAGCCTTTGCGTGAGGCCCCTTTGTCCATTTTGACTCTTAAGGTGGTCTTTTTGGTGGCTATCACTTCTGTTAGGCGTGTTTCGGAGTTATCGATGCCTTGCATCAAACCCCCTTTCTTGGAGAGATGCCAGGACAAGGTGGTGTTTCGATTTTAAGCCAGATTTTTTGCCTAAGGTTGTGTCTGCTTTTAATTTCGATCAGGACATTGTTTTGCCTTCTCTATGCCCTAATCCTAGTAATCCTAAGGAGGGGTTTTACACACTCTGGATGTGGTCAGGACTCTGAAGTTCTATTTGGTGGCTATTGAATCCTTCAGGAAGACTGATGCTCTTTTTGTGCTCCCGTCTGGACCTAGGAAGGGTCTGGCTCCAGCTAAGTCCACTATCAGCAAGTGGATCCGTCAGGCTGTGGTACAGGCCTATTCTGCTAAGGAGAAGGAGCCTCCCTTCCGCCTTACTGCTCATTCTACTCGTGCTATTGGTGCCTCTTGGGCTTTTCAGCACCAAGCTTCTGTTAAACAAGTTTGTAAGGCCGCTACTTGGTCTTCTGTTTATACCTTTTCTAAGTTTTACAAGGTTGATGTTAGGGCCTCAGCTGTTGCTGCTTTTCTGCAGGCGGCAGTGGTTTAAACTGCCCGCTGTTACTTTTTGGGGATCCTACCCTACCTTACGGACACTGCTGTTGGATTAAGGAATATTCTGGAACAGGACGTGCTGTATACTTAGAATAATACAATTCTGTGATTACTCATCTGTAGAATTGGTATTATATGTATATAGCACATCCTGTTCCATCCCACCCTTCTTAGTTACCTCTGTATGGTGATTGTTCATATGTTCATTTTGAATTCTGGTTGTTATTGTTCTCCCGGCTTCTTGTTAACTGCTTGTAAATACTGGGGAATTTGTGGGAGGTCCCTGACTTATATAGGGCCGGGAGGAGCCACAAGCTGTTTTCTGCAGTCCAGCGCCATCTTGTGGATGTATTACTCATGTGTAAGGAATATTCTGGAACAGGACGTGCTGTATTCGTATAATACCAATTCTACAGGTGAGTAATCACAGAATTGTATTTTTTTTATCATAAGAAATAAACTTTCAAAATACAAAACTATTTAGCAATGTACAGCAAAAATAACAGGAGGTGCTGGCATAATAGTGGTTGAAATAATTTACACTAACTTCAAAGTCTCAGGAGTCCCTAGCTGGGGCCCCAAAGTAACCCATATGTACAAAAAGTCCACACATTAGTACATACATTTAGTGTTGGAGTATCCATTCTCTTCAGACACTTGTTGTCAAGGATCATAGTCCTTACTGAGTCACTGGGTAGATAGGCCTTGGCCAAGGCAACCACATAAGAACCACAAACAACAATTCTGTAGTTAAGTGTTATCCCATAATTGCTTACATTGATTTATACAGGTATTGACAGTTAAGGATAAATACAAACCTCCAATCAAATGAAATTTGGTGGTCTTACAAATAGCCGATGAAATCAAACTAACAGGCTGGACACACATCTATATTCTTAGTATACAGTACGTCCTGCTCCAAATCTAATACTTACACTTGGGATATACTCCGCCAGATGGCGCTGGACTGCAGAGACATCGAAAATAGGCTCCTCCCGGCCCCTCAAATACCCGGTGACCTCCCACAAATCTCCAGAATTTCTCTGCAGTCTGGCTGCGAAGGACGAGAAATTCGCTCTCTATTAGCCTGCGGCCCTGTAGGAATATTCCCACCTGTTCCACTAGTAAGATGCCTCCCAGCCTTGGCTGCGCTGTTCGGGTGAAGGTAAGCAGCACCGCTGTTAAGTGCTTAGGAGCGCTGCTCCACCGCAATCCCCCACCAAAGGGTAGGCAGTTCAGGCTTATGGTGAGCCTCTATGGGATGCCCCTCCCGCACTAGTGCCCCTGCCCCTGTTTAAGTGGCAGCTGTCCTCCCTCATTCTCCTTGTAGCCTTCGGGGGAAAAGAGGGTGTGTGTGTAAATGTGTATGCTATGCATTCTGTGTATTCTAAGTATGTCACACACCCCGCTTCAAGACATTCATTACATGTGGGTATACTGACCTGTAGATGGCGATCTTGCAGAGATGATATAAAAAAAAAATGTAAGACCCTCCCGCCCATAAATACCTGGGACCTCCCACTCATCACCCAGTCTTTCATCTCTGCAGTGGCGAGCAAGTCAGAAGATGTCTCCTCCTTGCAGGTAGCCGGGATGACTCCCGGCCTTCTTTTCTTCTTTCTTCTATTCCTGCCCGGATCCCCTTAAATTTTCTGCCTCCCAGCCTAGGCTGTTGGTCCGGGCAAAGCTAGTTGGCACCCCTGGTGCTTAGGAGCCGTGAGACCCCATAACAAGGGGAAGGCAGCTATCCGGGTTGGTGATCCCGGTTTGGGATGCCCCGTCCCTTGGCCCTACCCTGGCATGGATTCCCCCTCTCCCGGATACCCTTGGGGGGGGGGGGCGGTTCCCTTATGGATTTCTTATTTATTGGTGTGTGTCTGTGTGTGTATGTTTCACTGTGTGTGTGTCTTTTACATTTGACAGCGGCGCCGGCCTCCGGCGTGCTGCTAATGGCGGCGGTGAGCCCATGAGGTCGTCTTCTTCTTCTCCTTTGGGGGGGGGGCGGGGCCGGGTGCTCGCGTGCACCCACGGCCCGCCTTCTGGCCGGGAGAGACGGGGGCGGGCGCGACGCGCGAACCGGGCCCGCCCTCCCTCCTCCTACTGCACATTGCGTGTCTTCATTGTGCTGGCATGCGGTACTGTAGGTCTGGTGAGTGGCCTGATGGCCATCAGTTTCTTAACCCTTTATACTGGCATGGTCTGAGCGTGTGCTTGTTTTTTGTGTTCCAGGTGTACCATTGAGCATATTAAAGGGGGGTTCTCCCTGTCCAGGGTCCCTGGTTTAAATTTTAGCTGGCTTAAAATCCTCCCACTCGGGACTTAAAGGGGCATCCCGGGTTGCATTATTGCGTAATTCCCAAAAAAGAGCATTGTACATATATATTTGTACATATATTATTATAAAAAATCACCATATGGAGGGTTCCCTGCATACTGGGCTTGTGCCCCCCTCGGGGCAATCCAGGCTGTGTTTGGGGTGTGGGGTATCCCTTTTGGGGGATGATGTATTTCTATGTGTACCCTGTGCGCAGCGGTCTATTACGCGGCAGACCGGATCTCAGGCGTCCGGTTCTGCTCCGCCAGTCTCCTCTCCGTCTCCCCCTCGCTTGACACGTACGTGTGATGTGGTCATTGGTGGGGAGTCGCAATCTGAGGTGTGTGCCAGATTGGCCAATCTTGAAAAATAGTTTTCCAGTGCCGTTGCTAAAAAGGCCACGGCAAAGAGAAAACATTTGTATTCGGCTGCGCAGGCCTTTGATAGGGAGGATTTTGACTCCCTGGATTGGTCTGATTGTTCCCCGCGTGAGGAAGGGGAGCTGTATGATGACTCCGACGATCAGCAGTTTGTGGGCGCTGATACCGAGCAGGGCCAGGGGGATTCCTCGGATACCTCTAGGGTCCTGGCTCATATGTTTGAGGTCCTGGCTATTTCTCCCCCCGAGGCGGCTCCTCCGCTGAAGGGGGAGTTCTTTGAAGTGACCAAGCCGCGCTTGGAATTTCCTTATCAAAAGCATTTTGATGGTATCATTCGCAAGGAATGGGAGAGGCTGACGCGGCTTCCGGGTGTACCATCGGGTTGGGACAAGAAATATCCCTTTCGGGCGGACGCAGTGAAGCACTGGTCGTCTCCCGCCGAGGTGGATGCTCCTGTTTTGGGGTTGTCCAGTTCCTCAGTCCTCCATTCTCCGGAGTGCACTACTCTCAAGGATAGTGAGGATAAACGCATTGACCAGATGGCTTGTCATGGTTTTGCCAGTGTTGGATCGGCCTTGCGGCCGGTTTGTGCTTCTGCACTTGTATTGGTAGCTGCCAGGTCGGTTATTAGAGGATTGTTGACCTCTTCCGGGCTTGACCCGGCTAGTGAGGAGTTTGCCGACCTTAAGCGCTGTGAGTTATTTTTGTCCTTTGTGCTGTCCACCCTGGATGACACATTGGTGATGTGTAGCAGAGCTGCGGCCCTGCTAAAAGTCGCTCTCGGCCCTTCCCTTTGTGGGGTTGCGGCTGTTTGGAGAAAAATTGGATTCGGTGGCAAAGGGAGGTAAGTTACCTCAGCGTAAGAAGCAGCGTCGTCCCTTTTGGGGGGCGGCTTCCTTCTCTGTCCTTTCGTGGGGCTAGAGTTGGCAGGGGTTCGGCCTTCCCTTCGTCCAGAGGTCCTGGACCAGGGGCAGGGCTCGGGTCCGTCCAGGACACAGTTGGGGCTCCAAGCCTAGAGCCACTGCCAAGCCGGCTCAGCAGTGAGGGGGCGCCCTCACCCTTGCGGGTGGGGGGACGGCTGTAACTCTTCTCCCGAGTCTGGGTCCAAGAGGTCTCGGACAGGTGGATTGAGGAAGTGGTGTCTTCCGGTTACAAGCTGGAGTTCGAGTTCCGGCCCCCTCCCAGATTCTAAAGTTCTCGGGTGCCGTCAGATCCTCTGGCCACCCAGGGGCTTCGGGCAGCAGTAGCAAGTCTCTTGGACATGGCTGTCGTCTGTCCGGTGCCTCGCTCAGACCGGGGCCTGGGCTTCTATTCCAATTTGTTCACGGTGCCCAAGAAGGACGGATCCGTTCGTCCCATTCTGGATCTGAAGTTGATCAACAGGTTTGTCAGTCCCCGGAAGTTCCGTATGGAAACTCTGCGTTCAGCCATCCATTCACTTCGTCAGGGGGACTTCATGACGTCCATAGACATCAAGGATGCTTACCTGCATACTCCAATATTTCTACCACACCAGAGATTTCATCAGGTTTTTCGTGGACAATTGTCATTTTCAGTTTGTGGCTCTTCCGTTTGGCCTTACCTCGGCTCCAAGGTGTTGGCAGGAGTGATGGCCATCCTCAGAGCCAGGGGTATCCGCATCGTGCCCTATCTGGACGATCTTCTCATCATGGCGTCTTCCCTCAGTCAGGCGCAGCTGGATACCAGGACCGTGGTGTCCACTCTGGAGAGTTTCGGTTGGGTGATCAACTATCCCAAGTCCTGCATCACTCCCTCCAGGGTGGTTCCTGGGAAAGAACTGCCTCCAGGGGAGTTTCTGGGAATGTCTCTGGATACTTCTCAGGCCAGGGTGTTCCTCCCCCGAGCCAAGGTTCTTCTGATTCAGGAATTGACTCAGCGTCTTCTATCCATTCCCCGCCCGTCCATCCGGCTAGGGATGCGACTCGTGGGATCGATGGTGGCATCGTTCGAGGCGGTTCCCTTTGCCCAGTTTCACACAAGGATGCTCCAGCTACATCTCTTGGCGGCCTGGGACGGGTCCCTGCTGTCGTTGGATCAGTCCTTTCTGATGTCCCCCCCGGGTGTGGCGTTCCCTTCGGTGGTGGCTAAAACCAAGCAATCTGACGAAGGGCAGATCCTTTCTGACCCCTCGTTGGGAGACGGTCACCATGGATGCCAGCCTGTCAGGTTGGGGGGATTTTGGAAGGATCTTCAGTTTCAGGGACTGAGGGGACCTCTGGAGGCTCACGATCCCATCAATGTTCTGGAGTTGAGAGCCATCAGGCTGGTTCTGGCTCACTTGACTCATCAGTTGCGGGGCCTACCGTTTCAAGTTCGGTCGGACAATCGGACGGCGGTCGCCTACATCAATCACCAGGGAGGGACTCGCAGCAGGCTTGCCCTCAGGGAAGTGTCCTTGATCCTTGCTTGGGCATAGAGCAATGTCCCATGCATCTCGGCGGTGTACATTCCAGGAGTGGAGAACATGGAAGCGGACTCCCTGAGCAGGGGGTCATCTCGCCGGGGGGGAATGGTCGCTCAGCCCCAAGGTGTTTCGGTCGCTTTGCCACCGGTGGGGGGCTCCGGAGATGGACCTCTTTGCCTCTCGTCACAATCACAAGCTTCCGGCATTTGTGTCTCTCTCGCGGGATCCACTGGCTCTGGCAGCAGATGCCATGTCTCTAAACTGGAGGGATCTGGGGTTTCTATACCTGTTCCCTCCGTTTCCCATGGTGGGCAGGGTGGTGCGCAAGCTGGCCCTAGAGGGCGCGTCGGCAATCCTGGTGGCTCCAAGGTGGCCAAGACAGGTTTGGTTCGCAGACGTGGTAAGGTTGGCGGAGGATCAGTTAGACCTGCCCCTTCTGCCGAATCTGCTCACTCAGGGGCCTCTGCTCTACCCCAATTTACCAACGCTGGCTTTGATGGCGTGGTTGCTGAAACCTCCATCTTGAGGGAGGAAGGTCTTTCTGATGCTGTCATTCAGACTCCGATTAGGGCTAGGAAGCAGTCTTCCTCTGCCATCTATTATAGGACTTGGAGGTCTTATATTGATTGGTGTGAGGCCAGGGCCTTGCCTTGCAGGGTGTTTTCTATCCCTAGGGTCGTGGAATTTCTGCAACATGGTCTGGACCAAGGTTTGCAGCTTAGTACGCTGAAGGGGCAGGTTTCTGCCCTGACGGTTTTCTTTCAAAAGTCTTTTGCTCTTCATCCTCTGGTTAAGACCTTTTTCCAGGGGGTTACGCATGTGTGGCCTCCTAGGAAGCCTTTGCTCCCAGTTTGGGATTTGAATTTGGTTTTGTCTGCCTTGCAGGGTCCTCCTTTTGAACCTTTGCAGGATGTTGCACTTTCTACGCTTACTCAGAAGGTCGTTTTTCTGGTTGCCATCACTTCCGTTCGGCGTTTTTCGGAGTTGGCAGCCTTGTCTATTAAGGCTCCTTACTTTGAGAGGCATCAGGACAAGGTTGTTTTCCGCTTCAAGCCAGATTTCCTTCCTAAGGTGGTCTCTGCCTTTCATTTGAATCAGGATATTGTTCTTCCCTCCTTGTGTCCTAAGCCCAGCAATGACAAGGAGAGGGTTTTGCATTCTTTGGATGTGGTTCGCTGTGTGAAGTACTATTTGGTGGCTACTTCTCCTTTTCGTAGGACTGACGCCCTTTTTGTGGTGCCCTCTGGGCCTAGGAAGGGTTTGGCTCCTGCCAAGTCTTCCATTAGTAAATGGATTCGCCAGGCCATTGTTGGGGCCTATTCTGCCAAGGTGAAGGTTCCCCCTTTTCGTGTTACTGCTCATTCTACTCGTGCTGTTGGGGCATCATGGGCCTTCCAGCACCAGGCTTCTGTTGATCAGGTTTGTAAGGCTGCTACTTGGTCTTCGGTTCACACTTTTTCCAAGTTTTACAAGGTTGATGTTCGGGCCTCAGCGGATGCTGTTTTTGGCTGCAAAGTTCTGCAGGCTGCAGTCGTTTAAGTTTGTGCCTTGTTGCCTTCTTTTTTGGATCCCCGCCCTTTATGGACACTGCTATTGGATGTCCCACATGTAATGAATGTCTTGAAGCGGGGTGTGTGACATACTTAGAATACCCAGGTGAGTACTCACAAAATGGTATTTTTACACTCTTTCCATTCTGTTTAGTCTTGTTTTAGCCGCCGTGCTGACTTGCCTTTACTGTCTCTTTTTTAAATTGCCGCCGCCGTGCGCTGACTTGGTTCCGCGCTTGGCGGCGGCATTACCTCAGGTGCTGGTGTGCCGTCATTGGCTGCTTGCTCATTCTGGCTTCGCGCTCTTCGAAGGGGGGGGTGGGTCCGTTTATGGCGCGCTCAGTGTCATCGCTGATACCGGCCCACCCCTCGAGGTATACCGACGCCATCTTTAACCTGTTGGTTGACCCATGCACGACGGACCCCTACCTACCGCGGTCCGTAAGTGCCCTCACGGGCGGCTTTATATCTTTCACTTTTGTATACTTTGTGCTTACAGGTCTTGTCTGCTTATGTCTTTCAGGCGGGGCGAACCCTTTTGGCTTCTCCCGGCCCTGTATTAGTATATAACTTGTATGCCTTGTAAAAATAATACTCCCATTTCCCTAGCGGGTTATTGGGGCATCCGGGGTTGCTATATAGCGTTATTCCCTATCGGCGTATAGCGCAGCTATAATCACCATACCAGGATAATGTGGCCGGGGTCCCTTCGGGACAAGACCGGCTGTGTTTAGAGTGTGGGTAGCCTCATGCTGACGCTGACAAGGTGCGGGTCTGTGTACCCTGTGCTGAGCAGGTGCTTGCCTTGCAATCTGGCCTGCCAGTGGCTGCACCTCGTTTCACTTCGCCTACTCCCCCAAGCTTAAACCTCACTCCTACGGAGTTGCATACTAGTGGGGATTCTCAGTCTGATGTGTCTTCTAGACTGGCTACTGTTAAGCAGTTGATTGCTAAGTCCTTAGCGCATAAGGCCCCTGCTAAGAAGCGGCACTTGACGCCTAATGTCACTGTTTTCCCTATGGGAACTGAGGAGTTTTGGAATCTTTGTGGCTATACCCCATCTGATGAAGGGGAGCTCTTTTCTGATTCAGGCTCATCTGATGAGAGACCAAGGGGTCATGACGATTCTGGCTCTGACCCCTGGGCCCCGAATGACAGATTATTGACCCAGATTTTTGAGGTTCTGTCCATCTCTCTCCCTGTTGCCGCCCAGGCTAAGAGGGGAGCTTTTCCATACAGCAAAATCACGTTTGGAATTTCCCGAGCAGGTACATTTCCATAACCTTGTGCTCAAGGAATGGGAGCGCCCCATTAAACTTCCCGGGGTTCCAAAACTTTGGGATAGGAAGTATCCCCTTCCTGCTGAGGTGGTTAAATGTTGGTCATCCCCCCCCCCAGGTGGATGCCTCGATCCTAGGGCTATCTAACACCTCTGTCATGCATTCCCCTGACTCCACTACCCTGTGGGATGCTGAGGACCGGCACATTGACCAGCTGGCATCCCATGCCTTTGCATGTGCGGGGACGGCGTTGTGCCCGGTCTGTGCCTCTGCCATTACTGCTGTGGCCACTAGAACCCTTATCAGAAATATGCTTGATATTGCCCCTGATGATTTGCCTTGTGAGGTGTTCAATGCACTCTCCAGTTGTGATGTTTTTTTAAATGTTGTCCTCTCAGCATTTGAAGACGCTGTCAGAATGTGTGCCAGAACTTCTGCCCTCGTGGTGGCTATACGCCGCTTGGTTTCGCTGCGCCAGTGGGCTGCTGACAACGCTGCCAAGAAGGCCCTCATTGCATTTCCCTTTAAAGGACTGCGCCTGTTTGGGGACCGCCTGGACCTTTTTGCTAAGGGAGGTAGGTTACCCCAGCGCAAGCGGCAATCTCGGCCCTTTCGGGGTCAGGGTTCCTTCTCCTCCCCTTACCGTGGTGCAAGACAGGGAAGGGGGGTTTCCTTTCCTGGGACCTGGGGAGATTTCTGGGGTAGGGGCAGAGGATGTGGACGTCCTGGCTCCTCCTGGGGTCCCAAAGCAAAATCCTCTCCCAAGCCCCCTCAGGCATGATGGGGCGCCCTCACCCATCCAGGTGGGGGGACGGGTGCAGCACTTCGCTCACGTCTGGAGGCTTCATGTCTCAGACCGGTGGATTCAGGAGGTAGTGTCCTCCAGTTACAAGTTGGAGTTTGCTGCCTGTCCCCCTCCAAGATTCATCCGATCCCGGATTCCTCAGGACCCTGTGTCACCTCAGGAGCTAGTGCAAGGCCTCCTGGAGCTGGGTGTCATCTGCCAGGGCCCCTTAAGAGAAAAAGGGCAAGGGCTTTTATTCCAACCTATTCACAGTACCCAAAAAAGATGGTTCAGTCAGGCCCATCCTGGACTTGAAGATACTCAACAAGTTTGTCAGGGGCAGGCGCTTTCGCATGGAAACTCTGCGCTCTGCCATCAGTTCCCTGCGCCAAGGGGAGTTCATGACTTCTGTGGACATCAAAGATGCTTATCTTCATATTCCTGTGTTCCCAGGTCATCAAAGGTTCCTCAGGTTCGCACTGATGGATCAACACTACCAGTTTGTGGCCTTGCCCTTTGGCCTCACTTCAGCTCCCAGGGTGTTCACCAAGGTGCTGGCTGGCGTGATGTGTCTGCTCAGATGTCAGGGCATCTGCGTGCTTCCCTATCTGGACGACATTCTCATCACTTCCAAGTCTCTACATCAGGCAGAGTTGGATACTCAGCTGGTGGTGTCCACTCTGGAGTCATTTGGATGGGTGATCAACCACCCCAAGTCTTCACTGTCCCCTTCCTTGGTAACTCCATTCCTAGGAATGAATCTGGATACAGTTCAGGCAAGGATCTTCCTTCCTCAACAGAAGGTGGACAGTCTGATTGCACATGCTTAGTCCCTCCTAGCTTGTCCCCATCCCTCCATCAGGCAGGGGATGCAGCTGGTGGGCCTGATGGTGGCATGCTTCGAAGCGGTCCCTTATGCTCAGTTCCACTTGAGGCCTCTGCAACTTCACCTATTGTCAGTATGGGACAGGGACCCAGCGTCCCTGGACAGGGTCTGTGTGCTCTCCCCCCTGGTCAGGAGGTCCCTCTCGTGGTGGATGGACTCAAGGAGCCTGTTGGGGGGCAGATCCTTTCTTGCCCCTTCCTTGGAGACGGTCACCACGGATTCCAGGGGAGGTGGGGCCCTGAGGAGTCCCACACACCTATCAATGTCTTGGAACTGCGGGCGATCAGGCTAGTCCTGGCTCACTTGACTAATCACCTTCGGGGCCTGCCTGTTAAGGTGCGCTCGGACAACCAGACGGCAGTTGCCTACATCAATCATCAGGGAGGGACCCGGAGCAAGGGGGCCCTCCAGGAAGCGTCTCTGATCCTGACTTGGGCGGAGGCCAATGTCCCCTGCATATCAGCTGTGTACATCCCGGGGGTGGAAAATCGCCTGGCGGACTCTCTGTGCAGGGGGACCTCTCGCCAGGGAGAATGGTCCCTATGCAGCAGGGTGTTTCAATCTCTGTGTCACCGTTGGGGCCAACCAGATGTGGATCTGTTTGCATCTCGCCACAATCACAAGCTCCCAGCTTTTGTCTCTCTGTCCCAGGATCCTCTGGCCTTGATTTCGGATGCGTTAGCAATGTCATGGCAGGACTTTCAGTTCCTGTACGTCTTCCCTTTAATCCCCCTGCTGGGCAGGGTTCTGCGCAAGATTGCTCTGGAAGGGGTGCCAGCAATTCTGGTGGCCCCCAGGTGGCCAAGAAGAGTGTGGTTCGCAGACGTGGTGGAGCTGGCAGTAGATCAGTACGCTCTGCCCTTGGTGCCAGATCTGCTCACTCAGGGCTCACTACGCCATCCCAATTTACAAACTCTGGCTTTGACGGCTTGGCTGCTGAAACCTCCATCTTGATGGAGAATGGGCTGTCTTCCTCGGTTGTGGATACTTTGATTAAAGCTAGGAAGAAAGCTTCCTCTTCCATTTATTACAGGGTTTGGCGTGCCTACGTTGACTGGTGTGAGTGTAAGTCTCTTCCCTGTCGTGTGTTCTCTATTCCCAGGATTCTGGAGTTCCTGCAGCATGGGTTGGAGATGGGACTCCAACTCAGTACTCTGAAGGGTCAGGTTTCTGCCCTGGCTTTTTTCTTCCAGAAGTCCTTTGCTCAGCACCCTCTGATCAGGACTTTATTCTAAGCATACAGCACGTCCTGCTCCAGATATAGTAATAACATGTGGGTAATCCTCCCCTGAGGGCGTGTTCACTGCAGACATGTAGAAAACAGGCTCCTCCCGGCCCTACATATACTGAGGGACCTCCCACAAATCCCCAGATTTCTCTGCAGTGCTGAACTGCGAAGACATGAAGTATCACACTCTCACAGGCGAGCGGGGCTTTACAGCCCGAGGCCCTGCAGGACTATTTCCACCCGTCCTCTTTGTGAAGAATATGCCTCCCAGCCTGGGCTGCATTGGTCGGGTGAAGGTAGGCAGCACCGTGTGTGCTTAACGGAGCTATGCTCCACCGCAATCCCCCACCATAGGATAGGCGGTTTAGGCTGATGGTGAGCCTCTAGTGGATGCCCCTCCCGCATTATTGCCCCGTACCCCGGGTAGTGCTGGACCCTGTAAAGGGTCACCATCCTCCCTCATTTCCCCAACTAGTTAGCTTAGGGGGCAAAGAAAGGGGGGGGGGGGTATGTGTGTGGCGGTCTCAGTGTACCAGTATGTCACGCTTATGGCCTTATTTCTGCCCTTCATTAACATTGAGATGTCAGAGCCGCGCTGCTTGCTCGTTATTCGGTTTTCGGCTGCCGCCATATGTCTTATACATAGTTTGCTGCGTCGTCTAGATGCTGTGGCGCCTTTTCCTTGCTAGATGTAACGGTTTTTATACGAATTCTTAAGCGTGTGATTGTATCCTTGCCTTGCCATAACCTCAGAGCTTCGCGCTCTTCGGAGTGGGCGGGGACTTGAATTGGCGCGCTCCGCGTCACGGCCGAGCATCGAGCCCGCCCTACGAGGTTCGCTGTCCGCCGTTTTGTTGATCTGCGCGTGGTGGCGGTTCCCCTCCTCCCTTGGTCTGTAAGTGCCCTCGCGGTTGACTCTTTTTTATATGTTTTTCCAGCTGCGCATGGCTCTGACACCCGTTCCTCTCCTTATGTCTTTCAGATGCCAAGATTCTGGTGGCATCCCCCGGCCTGATATATATCTTAAACGGGTTCACATTTAAATTCTCCCACATTCCTAGCGGGTCTTGGGGCATCCAGGGTTGCTTACAGCATAAATCCCTGCTGGCATATTGTTTAGATAATCACCATATGGAGGCATCTCAGAATTATGTGTCCGGGGTCCCGCGGGGACAAGACCAGCTGTGTACTGCGTGTGGACAACCCCATGCTCATGCCGACAGAGCACGGGTCTGCGGACCGCGTGCTGAACAAGTACTGGCCCTGCAATCAGGTTTACCAGTGGCTGCACCTCGCTTCAATACACCTGTCTCCCTGTGTTTAAATCTCACTACTGAGGAGTCGCACTCGAGCGGGGATGACCAGCAGGTGGTGCCACGCAGGCTACCTACGGCTGAGCAGGTGATGTTTAGTCTGGCGGAGCGGCTGGGGCGCTGGAAAGAAGCGGTCCCTGACGCCTCCGGGTTCTATGTTTCCCGCTGAAACTGAAGAGTCTGCTGCTATGCAGGACCCGGATCCTTCTGATGAAGGTGAACTTTTCTCAGGTTCCAGTTCTTCAGACGAGATACCTTGGAGCCGTGACAATTCTGGCCCTGGTTCCTGGGGCCTGTGTGACACTGATGAATTACTCATTAAGATCTTTGAAGTACTATCCATCTCTCATCCGGGAGAGTCTCCCAAGCCCAAGAGGGAGAGTTTCCACACGGCGACGCCGCGCTTGGAATTTCTGGAGCAGTATCATTTCCAGGCTCTTATATCTAAGGAATGGGAATCACCTTGTAAACTTACAGGGGTTCCGGGGGTCTGGGATTGGAAGTACCCTTTTCCCCCTGATGTGGTTGACTGTTGGTCAGTCCCTCCCGAGGTGGATGCACCTATTATTGGGGTTGCTAACCCTCCCTTCATGACCGCGGCCATCACGGCGGTGGCGGCCAGGACCCTTCCATCACGGCGGTGGCGGCCAGGACCCTTCTTAGGAAGATACTTGATCACCAGCCCGAGGATCTCCCTTGGGAGGTCTTTAATGCAC
The DNA here is from genome assembly GCA_027917425.1 of Gastrophryne carolinensis. Classification (NCBI taxonomy): domain Eukaryota; kingdom Metazoa; phylum Chordata; class Amphibia; order Anura; family Microhylidae; genus Gastrophryne; species Gastrophryne carolinensis. The sequence goes on from CM051238.1 coordinate 118,588,645, forward strand.
TCTCCGATTGTGAGGTTTTTGTGAGGTTTATCCTCTCAGCGATGGATGACACTATTAAGGTGTGCGCTAGAACCTCTGTTCTTGTGGTAGCTATTCGCCGCCTGCTTTGGCTGCGACAGTGGGGGTCTGACAATGATACAAAAAAGGCTCTTACTGGCCTTCCTTTCAGAGGACGACGCTTATTTGGGGCCCGTTTGGACCTTTTTGGAAAAAAGGGTAAGGCACCCTCGCGCAGAAGGCCGTCTTGGCTTCCTAGGGGCAGGGACACCCCTCCCCCTCCCTACGTTAGGGTCAAGCGCGAACCAGAAGTGTGATTACAGCTCTTTGGGGCAGGCAACGCCCTGGGACCTCCGGCAGGGCGAAGTCCAAATCTGCCAAAACCGCACAAGCATGAAGGGACGCCCTTGCCCTTTTGGGCGAGGTGACTGCTGCAGCACTTGGCTCCTATCGCAGGGCGCCAGGCTTCTTTCAGGTTGTTACAGGAGGTAGTCCCCCTGGATGCAGAATGGAGTTTGCTGGGCGGTCTCTTTCTGAGGTTGTCAGGGTTCTTCTAGTCCCTGTTTTCTCTTCGGGAGTTGAGGCAGGCTGAGTTCGGCTTGCAGGGTCTGGGCTCTCTTACAGTTTGGCCCCTTGACTTGTGATTGCATCCACGTTACCTTTTCCCTTTGGGATGAGGCAGTCTGACCCGGGCTGGCCTTATGGGCCTTGCAGTTATACCTTCACAGGCACTTCCTACATGGTATCTATCTGTTGGGCCGCAAGCACTATTGTCCAGTGGGCCTCTTGATGCCCGTGTGGATCTACGATCCTTTTTTGGTCTCCTGTGCCTTCAGGACACCGAGGCCATTACTAGCCAGTATTGAAGGACCATCTCTGCGGATTGGGGTCTTGTTTTTGGTTCCTCTCCCGCTCCCAGACGGCTCACCAAGGCGAGTGTGAGAGTGATGTCTTGGACGCGTCCGCGCTAGGTTCTACTTGATTGTCTTTCTTCACTCCCAATTTCTGCGTCAGGCCGTGTTGGCTGTTGACTTGTGGCTCCTTTGGGAGTCTTTTGGATTGGTGCTCAGGCACCTCACTTACTTAGTGTCCCCTGGTTCGGTGGCTCCCTACGGGAGCATTTAGATTTGGTTCATACTAGAGCCCTCCTTCTTCAAAATGTGGACTTATTATGGAAAGGGCTTTGCCCTCTTTTGATGTCACCTTACCTTCACCTTGCAGCTGGTGGGCCTGTTGGTGGCGGCCCAGATGCTGTCCCTTATTCTCAGAAGCCCTTGGGCCCTGCGACACCTTAGGTTACTTATCCCGGACAGGGTTCCAGCACCCCTGGAACTAGGTCAGTATGCTTCCCCCTTGTTAAGGGGGTTCCTCTTGAGGTTGTAAATTCAAGGAGTATTTCTGGGACCGTTCCCTTCCTCCTTGATTCTCCCTGTAGATGGTCACCATGGGTACCAAGTCTTGCAGGTTGACTGGGGGGATTTATTTCTTCTGAAACTCCCCGTGATTCCTAAGGGAGGCCCCTTAGGGGGTCCATTTTCAGTCTGTTTTTTTGGATTGACACAGTGATCCTTTGGTGGGCTCTAATTTGCTGGACTACTCCTCTTCAGGACTTGTTTTTTTGGGGGGGGACTCTCGGTCAGTCTGAGGACAGTGGCCTGTCCTTTTTATCTGTGAAGGTTTCGGAACAGGTTGATCCTTCAAGAAGGTTCTGGTTCTGATCTAAGTGGGGGGTTTACATTCCTCGCACTTCATTGGTATTAGCTTCGATGGCTGTCCTCCTGTGGCAGGAGGTTCTATTCTAGTGTCTCACCGAGTCCTTACCGGTGTGGCCTTGTGGGGCCCCGTTGCTATTACAGGGACTCTGCCCTGGAGTATTGTCCCAGAACTCTCTGGCCTTGGCCATTGGGGCCTAGTATTGCCTTTCTGTCAAGAACATTATATTCTATATGTCTTACCTTCTTTCACCCCGCTAGGCGGGGTTCTACACAAGATTGCTGTAGAAAGGGAGAACCGTTACGCTGGGGCCCTGGGTGGCCCAGTGGGGTGTGGCTCGCAGATTCTGCTGAGGACAGTCGTCCTGTATGCTCTTTCACGAGGGCTGTAATGCCTATTCAGGCTCCTTACTATGTCGCCCCTACTATAGGCCTTTTAGGCAATTGGACGGTTTGCTCTTCACCCTATTGGAGATGGGTATCTCTGGGTGTCTTGTCTCTATTGGAGGGCTAGGCCTAGCTCCCTCCTCTTCTTCTCCTTTTTCTGCCAGCTATGTTGGATGTGGTTCTAATTTGCCTTGTTTGGACTGGCTCTCTCTCTCCTGCGGGATGTTCTCCGTTCCCTGGGTCCTAGAGTTATTACAGCACGGTTGAAGTTGGCTCCCCAACTCAGTTCCCTTAAGGTTTTCAGGGCTTGCCCTGTTCGCCTACTGCAAAAAGTCTAGTTCAATCTTCTGTGTTGAGCATTCCTCAGGGGTTGATTAGGTGCATTCCCCTGGGAATTCTATGTTCCCCTTTGGGGGGATTACTTATCCTGATGCCCTGCTACGGGTTCCCTTGGGTCTTATTCAGGTTCTTGTCTGACCTGTTCCTTCCCTCATATCGCTCTTCTGGGGCGGTTGCTCCAGTCAGAAGTGTGCCATAAAGGATGGCTCTGTTAGCGGTCCTAGTCATTATATATATATATTTGTTTATATATCTGTACTCCATGAGGTGGGGGTGCTCCGCCTTACGCCGAGTTTGGGTCCAGGCTGTGTTTTTATTCTTTTTTCCAAACCCCAGGTGTTGGAGAGTTTCCTGGACTGTCTCTTGTCCCTGGTAAGGATTATGCTCTTTGGGGCTTATTGGTGTCTCCATCCTTAAGTACCGGATCTGATTGCCTCCACGGGTGTAGGTGCCCTTTGGATTGGTCTTGCTCGGTTGGTTTTGTCCTTCTGAGCCTAGAGTAAACTTTTCGGCTCTTGCTGAGTATTGGTTTTTCAGTATCCCTGCCGGTCTCGCCTGAGACCAGGGTTCATATTCCCCGATGGGGAGAGTTCTAAGGTTGCCATGGCTACTCTCTTTTGCAGTAGCATGGTTAGGCTATTACTCTGGCCTATTCTTTTAGGGGAAGATTCTTCTTCTCTCTTGGTTTTTTGTTCTCTTAATGCTTGTGCTTGGCTTGCCCCTTTCAGCACTAGGTTCTGTTGAGCAAGCTGGCTAGTCTGCTGCTTGTGTTCAGTTCTTCCTTTACAAGGTTTCAAAGGTTGAGCTTAGAGCATTGCTCTTGTTGCTCTTGGTAGCATGGTTGCGGGTGACAGCGCTTTTACTGTTGGCTGTGGCTTTTTCAAGGGGCTCCCACCCTACTTTATGGACACTGCTATTGGATGTCCCACATGTTGTTACTATATCTGGAGCAGGACGTGCTGTATGCTTAGAATAATACAATTCTGTGAAGTACTCACCTGTAGAATTGGTATTATACACATACAGCACGTCCTGCTCCACCCCACCCTGGTTTCACGTTGTTCTGGATCCCCTGTATGGTGATTATCATTGATATTATTGCCATTTTCTGGGTGGTTGGTTTCTCCCGGCTTCTCTTTCTCACTGCTTTTCAATGCTGGGGATTTGTGGGAGGTCCCTCGGTATATGTAGGGCCAGGAGGAGCCTGTTTTCTACATGTCTGCAGTGAACACGCCCTCAGGCGGAGGATTACCCACATGTTATTACTATATCTGAAGCAGGATGCGTATAATACCAATTCTACAGGTGAGTATCTCACAGAATTATATTTTTCCAGGGGGTCACTCATGTGCGCCCCCCATGTAAGCCTATGGTGCCTGTTTGGGATCTGAACTTTGTTCTGTCAGCCTTGCAGGGTGCTCCCTTTGAACCTGTGCAGGGTGCTGCCTTGGCCATTCCTGCGCTCAAGGTTGTATTTCTGGTGGCTATCACTTCTGTGAGGCGTGTGTCTGATTTGGCAGCACTTTCCATTCAGCCCCCCTACTATAAGAGACACCAGGACAAGGTGGGGTTTTGTTTCAAACCTGACTTTCTGCCTAAGGTAATGTCTGTCTTTCATTTGAATTAGGATATTGTTCTTCCTTCTTTGTGCCCTAATCCTAGCAATGCTAAGGAGAGGGTTTTGCACTCTTTGGATGTGGTTAGGTGTCTGAAGTACTATCTGGTGGCTACTGCACCTTTCAGGAAACCTTTTTGTGGTCCCTTCTGGTCCTAGGAAGGGTTTGACTCCTGCCAAGTCTACTATCAGCAAGTGGATTCGTCAGGCTGTGATTCAGGCCTATTCTGCTAAGGGGAAGAATCCTCCCTTCCGCCTTACTGCTCATTCCACTCGTTGGTGCCTCTTGGGCTTTTCAGCACCAGGCTTCTGTTGAACAAGTTTGGAAGGCCGCTACTTGGTCTTCTGTTCATACCTTTTCAAAGTTTTACAAGGTTGATGGTAGGGCCTCAGCTGATGCTGGTTTTGGCCGCAAGGTTCAGCAGGCGGCAGTGGTTTAAACTGTCTGCTGCTGATTTTTCTTGGGGATCCCACCCTACTTATGGACACTGCTATTGGATGTCCCAAGTGTAAGTATTAGATTTTGCGCAGGACGTACTGTATACTAAGAATAATACAATTCTGTGATTACTCACCTGTAGAATTTGTATTATGAGTATACAGTACGTCCTGCTCCAACCCACCCTTGGTTTGCATTATCTTGGATCCCCTGTATGGTGATTTGTTATCATTGTTATAGTTGATAGTTTGGATTGTTTAATTCTCCCGGCTTCTCATTAACTGCTTTTTAATGCTGGGGATTGGGTATTTGAGGGGCCGGAAGGAACCTATTTTCGATGTCTCTGCAGTCCAGCGCCATCTGGCGGAGTATATCCCAACTGTAAGTATTAGATTTGGAGCAGGACGTACTGTATACTCATAATACCAATTCTACAGGTGAGTAATCACAGAATTGTTTTATTTGGACCTATATCCGGCTGACGCCTTAATAGTTACCTCTTAAAACCACAGTATTGGAGCATGTGCAGCTCACCTAATCAGAGGTCCAAAGTATCAAGCAAATGTCAAGCTACAGGGCAGATGACTGGTTATGTGGTTTATAATAAAAATGGAACAAAGCTTCATTTTAGGTTTATGGAATATTATGGCTGTAACGGGTCAGGCTTACTAACTAAGGTGGGAATGAGCCACGGGTTTTATCAGCGAGTGGGAGCTGCGAAAAGGACAAGAGTGGTGGAAGGATGGACACGAGCTTTGAAGGTCTTTAAGAACAAATTAGGATGCCCAGTGGACAGGTGTGGCGTAGATGACCTTATTCAGGTGGGGAGGAGTGATGCTGACGAGTGTGAAGCTCCTGCAGATAGTCTGCCTGATGTTGGATGTCGTGGGTGGGATGACCGGTTAGAGTGAGCACCAACTGATGCATGTAGCAAAGATGATCGAGGAAGGAAGTGGGGGAAAAATAGATAAGCAGTCAGCCCACACTAAGGAGAGGTGAGCAATAGGTTTATTCTTAGTATACAGTACGTCCTGCTCCAGATATAATACTTACACTTGGGTTATCCTCCGCCAGATGGCACTGCACTGCAGAGACATGGAAAAAAAGGCTCCTCCTGGCCCTTAAAATACCCAGGCACCTCCCACAAATCCCCAGATTTCTCTGCAGTGCTGACTGCGAAGACATGATGTATCAGCCTGGGCTGCGCTGGTCGGGCAGTCCCCCACCAAAGGGTAGGCGGTTTAGGGCTGATGGTGAGCCTCTAGGGGATGCCCCTCCCGCACTATTCTCAGTGTGCCACACACCCCGCTTCCCCTTTAATTCTTACGATTGGGTTACTCACCGCCAGGTGACGAAGTTGCAGAGAGGAAGTCTTGTAACGAGCCCCCTTCCGGCCCATATATACCTGGTACCTCCCACTTAACACCAGTGTTTTTCTCTCTGCATGTTTTTCTCTCTGCAAGACAGAAGAAAGAAGTCTCCTGCTTGCAGGTAGCCGGGGTCTTGCCCCGGCACCCCCTTTGGGTCTATTTCTGCCCAGTTTGATTGTTTGTTACCTACGTGGTTAATGGAAGCCTCCCAACCCAGGCTGCTCACTGGGCAAATGGTAGATGGCACTATAGGTGCCTAGGAGCTTATCTCCTCCGCTCGACCTCACGCATGGGGCAATGCGGCTATCCGGCATGGTGATCCGGATTTGGGATGCCCCTGTCCTGAGGTTCCCCTTGGCCCCTTTCTCTCCCGTTACAATCCCTTCTCCCTTCACTATGGGGGGGGGGAGGGGGGGGGTTTGGGGGATGTATTATATGCATGTGGTGTTTTTTACTTGTGTATTAACCATTGACAGTTTCAGGTCAGCGCCGCGGGGTGCGCGCACGCGGCCTGACCTGCTAACACTTTTTATTGTGTGTACATGTGTTTTCCCCCCCACTGATCGAGGGCGCCAGGGCACCCTCTCTGTTGCGGCACCGCCATTGTGCTGTTGGCAGTTTCAGGCACGGCCTGAACTGCCAGGGTTGTTTTAGGCTCCGCTCTTGGATGCGGCCGCCATTGGCGGGCCGCGCTGTTGGCAGTTTCAGGCGCACGGCCTGAAGCTGCCAGGGTTGTACTCCCCACCCCTCCCACTAACCGAGGGCGTCGGGGCGCTCTCTCGGTATGCGGCACCGCCATTTGGCGGGCCGCACTGTTTGAATCGGGGGGGGGGGGGGGGGGCCGGATGATGCGATGAGGGGGCGTGGCCTGAGCGGCTTAACTCGCAGCTCGGCCCCGCCGAACTTCCTCCTTCTAATCAGGAGTCAGGTGCGGGGGACTCAGCTGCAGGAAGTGGAATTCAGACTCTGCTGCTGCTGCTGCTGGCCTTTGCTCTTCAGCCTTGTGCAGGTAAGCGGCCTCACCTCATGTGGGGCCGTTCTGTTTATACTTGGATTGTTTTCAACTTGTTTGAAGTTATATTGGCTGGCCTCTTAAAGCGCTTTGGGGTGTTTTTGCAATGTGTTGGTATATGCTGCTTTCTGTATGAATGTTGTGCTGCATGCTGCCCCTTTTTTTCTGGGGATCTTACTGTTGTCTCTTTCCCCACAGATCCTGGCACTGCAGTGGCTTCCTGGTTCTGTTATACCTGGCTAGTCTTATTACTCTAAATTGGGATATATATAAAAAAAAAAATAAAATAAAAAAAAAGGGGATAATTATAATTTAAATCCTCCCTTTCCGGGACATTAATTTAAAGGGGCATCCCGGGTGGCTTTATGCCTTAAATCCACGGTTGTTGCGAATACCATAAAATCACCATATGGAGGCTTCCGACAATGCCGGAAATGGCTTTTCGGGGCCATCTAGGCTGTGTGGGGGTTGTGGGACTCCTCTCCCAGGCGATGATGTTATATTATGCATTCCTTGTGCAAAGCTGAATATTGTGCGTCAGTCCGTCGCTCCGGCTTCTGGCTCCTCGCAACTTCCGTCATCTCCTACCCCCCCCTCCCTATTCCGGACCCCGTGTGACATTGTCAAAAGTGGGGATTCACAATCCAAGGTGTGTGCGCGAGTGACCAACCTCGAGAAGATAGTTTCCGCCAAAGTAGGTCAGAATGCTACAGCGAAGCGGAAACACCTTTCTCCGGCAGCTCCTGCTTAGGAGGATGAGAGGTGCGAAGCTGTGGATTGGTCCGATTATTCCCTGGACGAGGAGGGGGAACTCCTTGTGGAGTCGGATGAGCCTGCAGACCAGCTTGAGATCGATGCTGTTGGCGATCTGGCTGCGGGGGTATCCCTTGACACCCCCTCCATTTTGGCTCAAATGTTTGAAATTTTGAATTTAGATCCGCCTGAGGCAGTCGCCCTGCCAAAGGGTGAGTTGTTTGGTGTGCCTCAGCCGCGTTTGATGTTTCCCAGGCAACAACACTTTGAGAGGGTTGTGCTTAAGGAATGGGAACACCCCACGCGACTGGCTGGAATCCCTTCTAGTTGGGATAAGCGCTATCCTTTTCCGGTGGAATTGGTGAAGCTTTGGTCAGTTCCCCCTGACGTCGATACCCCTGTGTTAGGGCTGTCTAGCACGGCTGTGGTACAGTCTTCTGAGACCACTGCCATTAAGGATGGTGAGGATCGTCGGATTGACCAGTATGCTCGCCATGGTTTTATCAGTGCCAGATCGACGATGCGGCCGGTGTGTGCTTCGGCACTTCTTCTGTAGGCAGTTAGGTCCATTATTCGGGATCTATGCGCAGATCTTGATCCCGCTTGTGATGAGTTTAGTGCTCTTAAGCAGTGTGAGTCATTTATTTCCTTTGTCCTGACCGCTCAGGACGATGCTCTGGCGATGAGTAGCAGGACAGCGGCAATGCTGGTGGCTATTCGTCGGTCAGTGTGGCTGCGCCAGTGGTCGGCGGTCTTGGTCTCTAAAAAGGTGCTCACAGCACTTCCTTTTTTGGGTTTGTGAGTGTTTGGTGATAAATTAGATTCAGTTGCAAAAGGTGGTAAATTGCCTCGACGCAAGAGGCCTCGTTGCCCCTTTCGGGGTGCAAGTGCCTTTAGACCTTCCTTTCGGGGATTTAGAGCGGGTAGGGGGGCTTCCTTTCCCGCTACCAGAGGTGCAGGTTGGACCCGGGGGAGGGGCCGTGGCCGTCCCGCTCAGTCCTGGGGCGCCAAGGCCAAACCTGCTGGTAAGCTCGCTCAGCAATGAGGGGCTGCCCTCACCCGTGCGGGTGGGGGGACGATTGCGACACTTCTCCCAGGTTTGGGACCAGGAGGTTCCGGACCGATGGATCCAGGAGGTGGTGTCGTCCGGTTGCAAACTGGAGTTCGAGTCTCGCCCTCCTTCAGGGTTCCTTCGGTCTCGGGTGCCCATCGATCCTTTGGCCGCACAGGGGCTCCTGGCGTCGATAAGGAATCTTTTAGAAATGGCGGTCATCTGGCCGGTACCGCGCTTAGAGATGGGCCTCGGTTTCTACTCCAATCTTTTCGCAGTCCCCAAAAAGGACGGGTCGGTTCGTCCCGTCCTGGACCTGAAATTACTCAACAGGTTCATCCGTATTCGGAAGTTTCGCATGGAAACTATGCGTACGGCCATCGGTTCTCTTCAGCAGGGGGACTTCATGATGTCCATAGACATCAAGGATGCTTATCTTCATGTTCCCATCTGCCAGGATCATCAACGTTTTCTTCGATTTGTGATGAAAGATCAGCATTTTCAATTCGTGGCACTTCCGTTTGGCCTTACCTCGGCCCCAATCATCATGGCCCCGTCCCTCAATCAATCAGAGACAGACACCAGGATGGTGGTCTCCACGCTGGAAAGCTTTGGTTGGGTGATCAACTTTCCCAAGTCCTCCCTCGCTCCGGCCAGGGTGGTGTCCTTTCTGGGGATGCAGTTGGACTCTCATCAACACAGTGTTTCTCCCCCAGTCCAAAATTTATCTGATTCAGGAGTTGGCTCGGGTCCTACTTTCCAATCCTCGGCCGTCCATCCGTCTGGGGATGAGCCTGGTAGGGTTGATGGTTGCCCCGTTCGAGGCAGTTCCTTTTGCTCAATTTCACACGAGGACGCTTCAGCTTTATCTGTTGGCGTCCTGGGACCGGCGGCCTCGGTCGCTGGATCGGCCCTTCCAGTTGTCCTCCCGGGTCCGGCAGTCCCTCCAATGGTGGTTGGTCTCGGCCAATTTTGTGAAGGGCAGGTCTTTCCTGACCCCTCTTTGGGAAATTGTCACCACGGACGCCAGTCTTTTGGGATGGGGGGATTCTGGAAGGAGCTTCAGTTCCAGGGGCAGTGGGGACCTCAAGAGGCCCACTTACCCATCAATATTCTGGAACTGAGAGCCATCCGTCGGGTTCTTGCCCTTCTGACTCAATACGTTCTGGGCCTTCCGGTCCAGGTGCGTTCAGACAATCGAACAGCGGTTGCTTACATCAATCATCAGGGAGGGACTCGCAGTCTGGGTGCTCTCAGAGAGGTGTCCCTGATCCTGACCTGGGCGGAGGCCCATGTTCCTTGTCTCTCGGCGGTGTACATTCCAGGGGTGGAAAACCAGGAAGCGGACCGGTTGAGCAGGGGCTCTTCCCGTCTGGGAGAATGGGCTCTCCATCCTCAGGTTTTTCGCTCACTGTGTCTCCGGTGGGGGACGCCGGAGGTGGACCTGTTTGCCTCTCGTCACAATTGCAGGCTCCCGAACTTCGTGTCGCTCTCCCAGGATCCCTTGGCTCTGGCAGTGGACGCCAAGGCGGGTGTGGTTCGCAGACATCGTTCGGCTGGCAGTGGACCAGTTCGTTCTGCCTCTTCGGCTCGATCTGCTCACTCAGGGTCGGTTGTGTTACCCCAATTTACTAACGCCTGGCTACTGAAACCTCCATCTTGAAGGAGGAGTCTTTCTGACTCGGTCGTTAAGACTCTGATCAGTGCCCGGAAGAGGTCTTCTTCTATCATCTACTATAGGACTTGGAAAGCCTATATCGCTTGGTGTGAGATTAGATCTTTTCCTTGTAGGGTCTTTTCGGTCTCCAGGATTCTGGAGTTTTTACAACCTGGCCTGGACTCTGGTCTTGAGTACGTTGAAAGGGCAAGTTTCTGCCTTATCTATCTTTTTTCAGAAGCGTTTTGCGCTTCATCCTTTAGTTAAAACTTTTTTCCAGGGGGTTACGCATGTGCGGCCTCCCAGGAAACCATTACTCCCTGTTTGGGACTTGAATTTGGTTCTTTCTGCTCTTCAGGCTCCTCCTTTTGAGTCTTTGCAAGATATTGCTTTGTCTACCCTGACTCAGAAGATTGTCTTCTTGGTAGCTATCACTTCGGTCCGGCGTGTCTCGGAGTTGGCGGTCTTGTCTATCCAGGCGCCTTACTTTGAGAGGCATCAGGATAAAGTGGTCTTTCGGTTCAAACCAGACTTTCTTCCTAAGGTTGTTTCTGCTTTTCATTTGAATCAGGATATCCTCTCTGCAACTTCGTCACCTGGCGGTGAGTAACCCAATCGTAAGAATTAAAGGGGAAGCGGGGTGTGTGGCACACTGACAATATCCATTTTTCAGGTGAGTACTCACAAAATGGTATTATTGCCCCATGCCCCATGTAGCGGTGGGCCCTGTACAAAGGGTCGCCATCCTCCATCATTCCCCACCTGTAGCCCGGGGGGAAAGAAAGGGTGTGTGTGTAGTTGTCTTAGTGTATGTATTCTAAGCAGACAGAACGTCCTGCTCCAGACATAGTCCTTACATGTGGGTATACCTCCGCCTTCAGCGCCGTGGACTGCAGAACATGAAGAAAACAAGCTCCTCCCGGCCCTATATATACCGGAGGACCTCCTACAAATCCCCAGTTTTCTCTGCAGTGCTGGAACTCTTCGAGGTTCGCTTGGCGCCATTTCCTTCTCGCATGCGCGTGGTGAAGACGGTCCTTCCCTCGCTGTTCTGTAAGTGCCCTCATGGGCGATCCCTTTCCTATCTTGACTTCTTCGCGCTTGGCTCTGACGTCCCTTTTCCCCTTGTGTCTTTCAGACCGCGGACTTCGGTGGCTTCTCCTGGCCCGTTGTAGAGTCCGGCTCAGAACCTTTTAACCAAATCACTCCCACTTCCCAGCGGGTGTTTGGGGCATCCAGGGTTGCTTTACAGCGTCAATCCCTACTGGCATATTAAATATAATAATCACCATATGGAGGCATCTCAGGATATCGTGAACGGGGTTCCTTCAGGACAAGCCCGTCTGTGTGTAGCTTGTGGGATCTTACCTAGCAGTGGTGACAATGCACGGGTCTGCGTCCCTTGTGCCCAGCAGGCGCTAGCTGGCCTACCCACCTCTTCTGAGACTGGGCCCGCGCCTCGCCTTGTTTCTCCTACTCCCCCAAGCCTGAGTCTAACTCCCAATCCTAGCGGGGACTCCCATGCTGACTTTGCCGCTAGACTGGCTAGCGTGGAAAGTTTAGTCGCTGGCTCCTTGGCGCGCAAGGCTACCGCTAAAAAGCGCCACCTGAATCCTGAAGCCACTATTCTTCCTGTAGACTCGGATGATTTACATTTGTCCTACGCACACTCCCCCTCAGATGAAGGGGAACTGTTTTCTGACTCGGGGTCCTACGACGATGAGTCCAGGAGTCAGGATGAATCTGGTTCTGACCTTTGGTCCCAGGATGACGTTGATAGATTGCTGGCCCAATTCTTTGACGTGTTATCCCTCTCTCCCCCGTCTGCGGATCCTCGGCAAAGAGGTGACCTGTTCCATACCGCTAAGGTGCGGTTGGAATTCCCTGAACAAACTCATTTCAATAATCTAGGCTTAAAGGAGTGGGAACATCCCAGCAAACTCCAGGGGGTTCCTAAGACTGTGGATAAAAAGTATCCCTTCCCTGCTGCCTTGATGCTGGACTTCGCCGCCCGAAGTCGATGCCCCGATCCTGGGTCTGTCCAATACCTCGATTATGCACTCCCCTGACACTACTACGCTGCGGGATCTGGAGGATCGACGGGTTGATCAATTGGCATGTCATGCCTTTGCATTTGGGGGAGCCTCGCTCCGCCCGGTTTGCGCCTTAGCCATCACGGCGGTGGCGCTCAGGACTGTGGTTAAGACTGCTCTTGAAGGGGCGGATGACTTGCCATCTGATGCCGCCAATGCTTTGGTTACCTGTGAGACTTTTATCAATTATATACTGTCTGCATCGGACGATGCTATCAAGCTTAGTGCTAGATCCTCTGCTCTGGTTGTAGCCATACGCCGAGCGGTCTGGTTACGCCAGTGGGCAGCTGACAATGTCGCCAAGAAGGCCCTTACGGGGCTTCCTTTCAAAGGGCTGCGCCTGTTTGGAGAAAGGTTAGATATCTTTGCTAAAGGGGGCAAGCTGCCCCAGCGCAAGCGTCAGATTCGGCCCTTTCGTGGCCCAAGCTCCCACTCGACCCCCTACCGTGGGGCTAAACAGGGAAGAAGGGTGTCCTTCGCCGGAGCTCGCACAGATTCCTGGAACAAGAATAGAGGACGCAGCCCCAGCTCTTCCTGGGGGCCAAAGCCCCTCCCAAGACCCCCCAGGCATGAAGGGGTGCCCTCGCCCGTCAGGGTGGGGGGACGTCTACAGCATTTTCAGCATGTCTGGAGACGCCACGTCCCAGACCGGTGGATTCAGGAGGTAGTGTCCTCCGGTTACAAGATAGTTTGCTGTACTGCCCCCTACCAGGTTCGTCGGGTCCCGAATCCCACAGGATCCTGCCTCAGCTCAAGTCTTGATGCTAGCGGTGCAGGACCTTCTAGGCCTCGGGGTCATTTGCAAGGTCCCCTTAAAAGACAGGGGCGTGGGGTTTTATTCCAACCTGTTCACATTGCCCAAAATGGACGGGTCAGTCAGACCCATTCTGGACTTAAAAATCTTAAACAGATTTGTCAGAAACAGGCATTTTCGTATGGAAACTCTGCGCTCGGCCATTGCCTCGCTGCGCCCAGGGGACTTCATGACATCTGTGGACATCAAGGACGCTTACCTGCACGTTCCGGTGTTCCCGGGGCATCAAAGGTTCCTCAGATTTGCGCTGCTCGATCAGCATTACCAGTTTGTGGCTCTGCCATTTGGACTTGCGTCAGCCCCCAGGGTATTCACCAAGGTGCTGGCAGGAGTAATGTCTCTGAGACTAAAAGGCATACGAGTGTTGCCCTACCTGGACGATATACTTATCTTATCCCAGTCTCTGCAGCAGGCAGAGTTGGATACGCGGTTGGTGGTGACCACCCTGGAGTCCTTCGGCTGGGTGATCAATTACCCAAAGTCCTCTCTGTCCCCTTCCTCAGTGACACCGTTTCTGGGGATGATTTTGGATTCAGTTCAGTCAAGGATATTCCTTCCTCCACAGAAGGTGGAAGCTCTGACAACGCAGGTGAGGTCCCTGCTCTCGAGCCCTCATCCCTCTATCAGGCAGGGAATGCAGTTGGTGGGCTCGATGGTTGCAAGCTTCGAGGCTGTGCTATTTGCCCAATTCCATTTGAGAACTCTGCAGCTTCACCTTCTGTCAGTTTGGAACAAGGACCCAGCGTCCTTGGACGAGATCTAGGTGCTTCCCCCCTCGGTCAGACAATCCCTGGCATGGTGGCTGGACCACAGGAACTTGACAAGGGGCAGATCCTTCCTGGCTCCCTCCTGGGAGACGGTCACAACGGATGCCAGTCTCTCGGGCTGGGGGGGGATTCTGGAAGTCCCTGCGTTTCCAGGGGAGGTGGGGTCCTTAGAAGGCCCATTTACCCATCAATGTCCTGGAACTCAGGGCGGTCAGGTTGGTGCTGGAACAATTGACACAGCACCTGAAGGGTCTGGCGATTCAGGTACGCTCAGACAACAGGATGGCGGTGGCCTACATCAATCATCAGGGAGGAACCCGGAGCAAGGGTGCTCTCCAGGAGGTGTCTCTGATTCTAACATGGGCAGAGACCAATGTTCAATGCATCTCGGCTGTTTACATTCCGGGGGCGGAAAATCGGCTAGCAGATGCCCTGAGCAGGGGGTCGTCCCGTCAGGGGGAGTGGTCCCTCTCCAACTCGGTATTTCAGTCCCTGTGTCACCGTTGGGGTGTCCCAGACGTGGATCTGTTTGCGTCCCGTCACAATCACAAGCTACCGAGCTTTGTATCTCTGTCTCAGGATCCCCTGGCTCTGGCCACGGATGCTCTGGCAATGTCTTGGAAGGAGTTTCGGCTCCTGTATGCGTTTCCACCTCTTCCCCTTCTGGGCATAGTGCTACGCAAGATCGCTCTGGAAGGGGTACCCACTATTCTGGTGGCCCCAAGGTGGCCAAGAAGAGTGTGGTTCGCAGACGTGGTTCAAATGGCAGTAGATCAGTACGCTCTGCCCTGGATTTCCTGCCTAAGGTTGTGTCTGCTTTTCATTTGAATCAAGATATTGTTCTTCCTTCCTTGTGCCCTAATCCTAATAACCCTAAAGAGAGGGTTTTACATTCCCTGGATGTGGTTAGGTGTGTCAAGTCTTACCTGGTTACCACTCAGGCATTTAGAAAGACGGATGCTCTCTTCGTTGTGCCTCACGGGCCTAGGAAAGGTTTGGCTCCCGCCAAGTCTACCATCAGTAAAAGGATTCGTCAGGCTGTGGTTCAAGCCTATACTACTAAGGGGAAGACTCCCCCCTTTCGTCTTACTGCTCATTCTACTAGAGCTGTTGGGGCTTCTTGGGCTTTTCAGCACCAGGCCTCTGTGGAGCAAGTTTGCAAGGCCGCTACTTGGTCTTCCCTTCATTCCTTTACAAAATTTTACAAGGTTGATGTTAAGGCCTCAGCTGACGCTGCGTTTGGCCGCAAGGTTCTGCAGGCCGTAGTAGTTTAAACGGCTTGCTGTTGCCTTCTGTTGGGGATCCCACCCTTCTTTACGGACACTGCTATTGGATGTCCCACATGTAAGGACTATGTCTGGAGCAGGATGTGCGGTCTGCTTAGAATAATACAACTCTGTGAAGTACTCACCTGTAGAGTTGGTATTATATGCAGACAGCATGTCCTGCTCCACCCCACCCTGGTTTCACTTTGTTCTGGATCCCCTGTTTGGCGATTGTTATACTTGATATTTTGTTTTGCCAGTTTTGGGTGGTTGTTTCTCCTGGCCTCTCCTTCTCACTGCTTTTCAATGCTGGGGATTTGTGGGAGGTCCTCCGGTATATGTTGGGCTGGGAGGAGCTTGTTTTCTTCATGTTCTGCAGTGCACGGTGCTGAAGGCGGAGGTATACCCACATGTAAGGACTATGTCTGGAGCAGGACGTGCTGTCTGCATATAATACCAACTCTACAGGTGAGTACTTCAGAGTTGTATTTTTACACGTTATGGCCTTAGTCTTGCCCCGGACTAGTATTCCTGGGGTCAGAGCCGCGCTGTTTGTTCTTTACTGTGTAATTGTCGCCGCCGTGCGAACTTCTTCCTTAACTGGATGTGCTGCGCCGGGCGGCGACGTCGCCTCAGACGCTGCAGCGTCTACATTGGCAAATCATCTTTTCTAAGTGTACCAATCACTTTGCTCCTCATGACAATTTGTAACTACCTCAGAGCTTCGCGCTCTTCGGGGGGGGGGACCTAGGTTGGCGTGCTCCGCGTCACTGCCCGCTCTGGCCCGCCCTTCGAGGTTCGCTTGGCGCCATTTTGATGCTGGTCGCACGCATGCGTGGTAGCGGTCCTCCTCCTCCCTTGGTCTGGAAGTGCCTTCGCGGAAGATTTTCATGCTCCTTGTTTACTGCGCATGGTTCTGACACCCTTTATTCCCATTATGTCTTTCAGACTGGTGAACACCATTGGCTTCTCCCGGCCCGGTGTAAAATTATAGCGGCCTTGTAATTTTCTCCCACTTCCATAGCGGGTCTTTGGGGCATCCAGGGTTATTTATTGTGTAAATCCCTACTGGCATATTGTGCCTTGATTAATCACCATATGGAGGCATCTCAGAATTATGTGACCGGGGTCCCTCTGGGACAAGACCGGCGGTGTATAGCGTGTGGACAACCCCATGCTGATGCTGACAGGGCACGCGTCTGCCAGTGGCTACACCTAGCTTCAATTCACCTATCTCCCCAGGCTTAAATCTCTCTCCTGCTGAGTCGCCTACAAGTGGGGAATTGCAGCCTGCTGGCCCTTCCAGACTGCCTACGGCTGAACAGATTATTGCTAGGTTGTCAGAGCGAATGGGCCCTGGTAGAAAGCGGCACCTGTCGCCCCATGTTGCTGTATGCTCTATGAGAACTGAGGGGT
The DNA here is from genome assembly GCA_027917425.1 of Gastrophryne carolinensis. NCBI lineage: Eukaryota > Metazoa > Chordata > Amphibia > Anura > Microhylidae > Gastrophryne > Gastrophryne carolinensis. The sequence goes on from CM051238.1 coordinate 118,605,332, forward strand.
TTGCTACTCCGTGTGACTATACCCCTTCTGATGAAGGGGAGTTGTTCTCTGACTCAGGCTCTTCTGATGAGAGGCCGAGGAGTCATGACGATTCTGGCCCGGAATACTGGGGCCAGTGTGACACTGACGACCTGTTGATTAAGGTCTTTAAGGCACTGTCTCTCTCCCCCCCGGTCAGGTCCCCAAGCCTAGAGGGGAGTGTTTCCATACTGCGACTGCACATTTGGAATTTTTAGAGCAGGCTCATTTCCATGCCCTTGTGCTCAAAGAATGGGAATGCCCCAGTAAACTTCCAGGGGACTGGGATAGGAAATACCCTTTTCCCCCTGAGGTGGTTAATTGCTGGTCATCACCCCCCGTGGTGGATGCGCCGATCATAGGGGTTCCTAACCCCCCCTTTATTACAACCCCTGCTTATAGTTCCCTTCTGTGCCGCAGCCATTACTGCAGTGGCTGCTAGAACCCTCATCAAAAAATTGCTCGATCATCACCCCGAGGGTCTCCCCTGGGAGGTGCTTAATGCACTCTCCAATTGTGTTGTATTTGTGAAGTTTATTCTATTAGCGCTAGATGACGTGATTAGAATGTGTGCAAGAACTTCCACCCTTGCGGTGGCTATTCGTCGCTTGGTCTGGCTGCGACAGTGGGGTGCTGATGATGCTACAAAAAAAGACTCTTACTGGGCTCCCCTTTAGAGGGCAACGCCTATTTGGGGCCCGTCTAGACCTGTTCGGTAAAAAGGGCAAATCACCCCTTCGCAGACGGCCGTCTCGGGCCCCCTCGAGGCAGGAGCACCCCTCCTCCCCCCTACCTTATTGTTAAACAGGAACCAGGGGTGTCTTTCCGGATTTTTCGTGCAGACTCCTGCCCCACGAGCAGCAGACAACGCTCTGGCGCCTCCGGCGGGGCTAAGCCCAAATCTTCCACCAAACAACCTCAAGCATGATGGGGCGCCCTCGCCCGGCTGGGTGAGGGGATGGCTGCAGCACCTTGCTCTTATCAGGAGGCATCTCGCCTCATTCTGGTGGATTCAGGAGGTTGTGTCCTCCAGATACAGGATAGCGTTTGCTGCACGGACTTCCCCAGTTTTTATCAGGTCCCAGGTACTCCTGGTCCCTGCCCCTGTTCAGTTGCTGGCACAGGCCATGCTAGGCCTGCAAGGTCTGAGGGTCCCTTGCAGATTGCCCGTAATAGGCAGAGGCAAGGGCCGCTATACCACCTTCCACAGCCCCCCAAAGGATGGGTCGGGCTGGCCCATTCTGGATTCACAGCAATTCTCTAATCACAGGCAGTTTCTGCATGGAAACTTTTGAGTTGGGCCATCAGCACCTTGCGCCCTGTGGGCATCTTGCCGTCTGGGGAACTCTCCAATGCTTATGTTTACATTCCTGTGCCCTCAGATCTCTGAGGCTCTCCAGGTTCGTGTTGGAAGTCCAACACTGTTAACTGTGGCCCTGTTATCTGGCCTCTCTTCAACTCCCAGAGTGTTCACTCAAGTGGTGTCGATGGTGATGTCTCGGATGAGACCAAGGGACGTCCGGGCGATGTCTACCCGGACGCCCTTCCTCACTCCTCTGTCTCTTCGTCAGGATAGTTGGATACCCGGCTGGTGGGCCCATTGGGAGTCATTTGGATGGGTGTTCAATCACCTCGAGTCCTCGCTGTTTCCTAAAGTGGTAACTCCATTAATAGGAATGATTCTGGATCAGGTTCAAACCAGATTCTCCCCCTCTCAGCAATTAGGTGGGCATTCTGGTCTCATGGGCCCAGTCCCTCACTACTGTCCCGGTTTCTTAACACCAGGCAGGGATGCAACTGGTGGGCCGTTGTTAACTTGCTCGGCAGGAGCCCGAGTAGCTAAAGAGGTCCCTTATGCTCAGTTCCCCTTGAGCCCGTCTGCGACTTTTATTGGTAACATAGGACTGGGATCCAGCACCCCTGGAGCAGGGCCTATGGGCCTTCCCACCTGTATGACAGTTTTCTCTTGAAAGTGGTTGAACTCGAGGGACCTGTCTGGGGGCAGTTCCCCCTTGCCCCTTTCTGGAAACGGCCACCATGGATGCCAACCTTTCAGGTTGAAGGGAATGGTTTTCTTCCGAACCCCCCTGCGATTCTGGTGTTGGTGGGGCCCTTAGAGGGTCCTTACGCCTTCTGGAATTGCCAGGCTGGGGGTGCTCGGTCCGTCTGACGACAGACGTACTACATTAACCATTGGAAGGGGCCTGAAGCTGGCGGACCTTCCAGGGAGTGTCTGTTCCCTTCTGGGCGGATACAATGCTCCCTGCATGTTAGTGATATTAGCTCCAGCGAAGCCCCTCTGCGACAGGATGTGCTAATCCCCGTGTCACTATGGAGTCCAACCAGTCGTGGATCTGTTGGGTTCCGTCACCTTCACAGGCTATCGGCCTTTGTTTCCCTGTCCCAGGATTGTATGTCAGTGGTCCGGATGCCTTTAGTACCGTCTTGACAGGACGTTTGGTTCTGCATGTCCTTCTCCATTCCCTCTGCTAGGCAGGGTTATGCGGAAGATTACTCTGGTAAGGGGACCAGTGATTTTGGTGGCCCCCAGTTGACCTACTATAGTGTGGTTGCAGACATGGTACTGTGGTCAATAGTTCTGCACCTTGCCAGGAGTGCCAGTTGATCACTCAGGGCCCCCTTTACGTCACTATAATTCATGGTCCCTGGCCTAGTCGATCTGACTGCTGAAACATACATCTTGATGGAGACAAGCTGTCTCGGTGTTTGTGACTATGGGAAGGCTAGTAGTAAGCCTCTTCCTCGTTGTCTTCTATTGTTGTAGGGTATGGCATACCCACATTGATTGGGCGAGTCTAGTTCTCTTACTTGTTGGACGTTCTCGGTTCCCAGGTTTCCAGTGTGGCTTTCAGCATGAATTGGAGTTGGTTCCCCAGCTCAGTTCTCTGATGGGTCAGGCTCTGCCCTGTCCACCTTGCCTTAGCAGTCTCTGGTTCAGTCTTCCTTGGTTAAGACTTCCTTCAGGGGGTGCTCATGTGCTTCCTCCATGTACTCCTATGGTCCCTGTTGGGATTGAATTTGAATTCATTCTGTCTGCTTGCAGGATTGTCCCTTGGTCCTATTCAGGACGCTGTCTGGATGTCCTTACCCTCAAGGTTGTCCTTCTGGTGACTGTTACCTTGGTCAGGCGTGTGTTAGCGGGTGGTTCGGTCTACCTAGCCCTCATTCCTTGAGATACACCAGGATAAGGTGGAGTTCCGCCTGAAGCCGGATTCTCTACATCTGAAGGTGTCTTATGTTCAATTATTCGAGATATTGTTTTCCACGGCTACCCCCCTTCCTTGCGATGCTGAGGAAGTGGTTCTGCATTCCTTATACAGGTGTTGGCAGTTTTTTCCTTAGGAGTCACTGTGTCCTTTAGGGGAACTGAGGTTCCTTGGGGCTTGTGGTCATTACATCCTGAATGTGCCCGATCTCGTCTGCTCTCGGGAGTTGGGCGGTTTGGTCCTGGTTGTTACCTTAATGGATGTTACTCCTGGTACCTTGTTTCGGCCTTTGGCTTCTGCCAAATTTATTAGCGATCGGATTGTCAGGCCTATTCAGGCAAGGGGAAGAATCTCCCTTGTTGCCTTGATTCCTTTTCTACGCGTGCTTGATGCCTCTTGGGCTTTTCAGCACCGGTTTTGCTGTTGAACTGGTTGGTTAGGCCACTACCTTTGGCCTTATGCTCATACCCTTTGCAAGGTTTTTCCAATGTTGATGTTAGGGCCTCAGCTTATGCTGTCTTGGCCGTATGGTTCTGCAGGTGACAGTGCTTTAAACTGTCTGCTGTTGTCTTTTTTTGTTGGGGATCCCACCCTACTTTATGGACACTGCTTTTGGATGTCCCAAGTATTATATCTGGAGCAGGACGTACTGTATACTAAGAATAATACAATTCTGTGAAATACTCACCTGTAGAATTTATATTTGTATACAGTACGTCCTGCTCCACCCCACCCTGGTTTTGCATTTTTCTGGATCCCCTGTATGGTGATTGTTATCATTACCAGGTGTTCTGGGTGGTTTTAAATTCTCCCGGCTTCTTGTTCACTGCTTTTCAATGCTGGGGATTTGTGGGAGGTCCCTGGGTATTTGAAGGGCTAGGAGGAGCCTGTTTTTCCATGTCTCTGCAGTGCAGCGCCATCTGGCGGAGGATAACCCAAGTGTAAGTATTATATCTGGAGCAGGACATACTGTATACAAATAATATCAATTCTACAGGTGAGTATTTCACAGAATTGTATTATTTTGCCTTATGATGGAATAATCTTTGAAATGTGGGGGCATTTAATCTGCCAAGTGCAAAAAGAAATTGAGCTGTCAGGTTTGGCTGAAATAGGCAAAATGAAAACCATTATGGAGAAGATGGGTTACCAAATAGGACTTCAGAATAAAACCTAAAAGTCAAAGTGGATCTACCGGAAGAAAATTTGAAACAAGCTTTTTGAAATGATAGAGAACAAAGGGAGACACAAAGAGCTGCACCTTACTCAGGCAGAGTACTCTGCCTGAAGAAGTGACCCTTGGTCATGAAACGCGTTGTAGGGAATCTGGGGGTCCCAGTGGTGGTCTGCACATGGCACTTTATTTGGCAAGTTAGATGATTATGTTTTATGTATTTTGTTTGTGGCTTATACCTACCTTTTTACCAGCATTTCTTGCACTGGTATGTGTTGTGTGTATGTGTGTATGTGTGTATATATATGTATATGTATATATGTATATATATATATATATATATATATATATATATATATATATATATATATATATATTGGGATCTGATGCACTTTGGAAGCTCCTGACACTTTATGGATTAATTTATAAATATTGTATCATTAACTGTTTGATATATTAGGGTCCTACTACACTGGGTACATTAGATTTTTCCCCCTTGCCCCTCATTTGATGGCAGTCTACATATGTGTTACATGTTTTTAATTAGTTTTTAATGTGATTGAATATGAACTTGTGATAATTCAATACATTTGATACTAATTTCAATTACTAGAGTTCCTTTGTTAGTCTCTGGTTGTATCCCCCTTTGGAGTTGGGGCACCCCTTGTGTTTATATTATATTTACCTTAATAAGGGATTCACCAGAGCAGGGCACCTGTACTGTCAATTGTTTGGTGCCGCCCATTTCCTCTTTTGATTAAATTCATTGATGATTGAACGAGAATGCTAAAGATTTAGTTCTGAAACAGAAATTCATTTTGAATAGCAAGACCTCGACGGCAAGAGACAGATATAAATATGACAGTGGTACAATACTCCCAAAGAATTAAATAAGATTTACTATAGGACTTTAAAAAAAAATGTTGTCCATGTAGAGAGGGACATTCTTACACATGTTCTGGGAGTGTAAAAATGTGATTGTATCGGTATAAACAGGTTATATGTCATGGATTTCTCATCAGAGAAATCCCAATAGTAGTAAATGACCAGAATTAGACAGAGGCCGAGTGAGTACACACCAACCAAGCTGAGATATATATATATATATATATATATATATATATGTATATATATGTTTATATATATATATATATATGTATATATATATATATGTGTATGTGTATATATGTGTGTGTGTGTATATATATATATATATATATATATATATATATATATATATATATTAGTGTGTGTATATATAATATATGTGTGTATGTATTTTTCGCCCTATAAGACACACCTGCCCATAAGACGCACCTAGGATTTGGGGGAAGAAAATAAGAAAAAAAATATTTTAAACCAAAAACGCACCATTACAGACAGTGTGGCATTCCCCTATCCCATTCCCATAGGCTGTGTGGGATGCCCCCATTCCATAGACAGTGTGGCATCCCCCCCTCCCATTCCCCATATACCCATTGGCTGTGTGGCATCCCCCTCTCCCCCCATTAGTATAGGCTGTGTGGCATCCCTCTTCCCCCATTCCCATAGGCTGTGTGGCATCCCCCTCCCCCCATTAGTATAGGCTGTGTGGCATCCCTCTCCCCCCATTCCCATAGGCTGTGTGGCATCCCTCTCCCCCCATTCCCATAGGCTGTGTGGCATCCCCTCTCCCCATTCCCATAGGCTGTGTGGCATCCCCTCTCCCCATTCCCATAGGCTGTGTGGCATCCCCCTCTCCCCATTCCCATAGGCTGTGTGGCATCCCTCTCCCCCCATTCCCATAGGCTGTGTGGCATCCCCTCTCCCCATTCCCATAGGCTGTGTGGCATCCCCCTCTCCCCATTCCCATAGGCTGTGTGGCATCCCCCTCTCCCCATTCCCATAGGCTGTGTGGCATCCCTCTCCCCCCATTCCCATAGGCTATGTGGCATCCCCCTCTCCCCATTCCCATTGGCTATGTGGCATCCCCCTCTCCCCATTCCCATTGGCTGTGTGGCATCCCCCTCTCCCCATTCCCATAGGCTGTGTGGCATCCCTCTCCCCCCATTCCCATAGGCTATGTGGCATCCCCCTCTCCCCATTCCCATTGGCTGTGTGGCATCCCCCCATTAGTATAGGCAGTGTGGCATCCCTCTCTCCCCATTCCCATAGGCAGTGTGGCATCCCACTCCCCCCATTAGTATAGGCTGTGTGGCATCCCTCTCTCCCCATTCCCATAGGCTGTGTGGCATCCCCCTCCC
>CM051238.1:120516563-120519063 GCA_027917425.1 Gastrophryne carolinensis
TGAGTCAGAGTAGAAAGAGCAATAACCTGCAAAGGCTCAAAGGAGGAGCCAGAAGAGCAGAGATAACCAAATTCAAAACCCAAAAAGGGAGAAAAAGGCCTCCTAGGAGGCCGCAATGCGAGACCCCCTGGAAGAAGTCTTGACCAAAGGAGGAAACGCAAAGGACTTTTGAAAAACAGTCACACAAGGCAGCAACCTGCCCCATCAAAATACTCAGCTGAAGACCAGAGTCCAGCCCCGATTGAAGAAATTCCAAAATCCTAGAAACAGAAAAGACCCGACAAAGATCTAGCCCCACACCAATCAATATAAGATCTCCAAGCCCTATAATAGATGGAAGAAGAGGATCTCTTCCTGGCATTAATAAGAGTCCGGATGACCGAATCCGAAGACCCTCCTCCTTTAAGATGGAGGTTTCAGCAGCCAAGCCGTCAATCCAGCGATGGTAAACTGGGGTAGCACAGTTGACCCTGAGTGAAGAGATCCGGCCGAAAAGGCAGATCAAACTGATCCACTTCCAGACGAACGATGTCTGCGAACCACACCCGCCTTGGCCACCTTGGAGCCACAAGGATGGCGGGAACCCGTTCCAAAAACCAACTGTCGCAGCACCCTGCCTAGCATGGGGATCGGAGGAAACAGACAAAGAAACCCCAGGTCCCCCCAACTCAGGGCCATGGCATTCGCCGCCATAGCCAGAGGATCCAGGGAAAGCGACACGAATGTCGGAAGCTTGTGATTGTGACGAGAGGCGAACAGATCCACCTCCGGCATCCCCCACCAGAGACAAAGCGACCGAAACACCTGGGGGTGGAGAGACCATTCCCTCCAGCGGAAGAACACCGGCTCAGAAAGTCCGCCTCCGTGTTTTCCACTCCTGGAATGTACACTGCCGAAATGCAAGGAACATGAGTCTCTGCCCAAACTAGGATCAGAGACACCCCTCTGAGGGCACCCAGACTGCGAGTCCCTCCTTGGTGATTGATGTAAGCAACCGCCGTCCGATTGTCCGATCGAACCTGAACAGGCAAGCCCTGTAAATGCAAGACAGAACCAACCTGATGGCTCTCAACTCCAAAACATTGATGGGCAAGTGGGCTTCCTGAGGACCCCACCGCCCCCGGAACCAAAGATCCTTCCAGAAACCTCCCCCTCCTGACAAAGTGGCGTCCGTTGTGACAGTTTCCCAAAGCAGGGTCAGAAATGACCTGCCCTTCAAGAGATTGTCCGAGACCAACCACCACAGTAGAGACTGCCGAACCCGGGGGGACATCCGGAAGGACCGATCCAACGACTGCAACCGCCGGTCCCAAAACGCCAACAGATGAAGCTGAAGCGTCCGCGTGTGAAACTGCGCGAAGGGAACTGCCTCGAAAGAAGCTACCATCAGCCCCACCAGTCACATCTCTAGACGGATGGACGGGCGAGAATTGGAAAGAAGAAGCTGAGCCAATTCCTGAATCAAAAGAACCTTGGCCTGAGGGAGAAAGACTCTGTACTGGCAAGAGTCCAAGGACATCCCCAGAAAGGTCACCACCCTGGCCGGAACCAGAGAGGACTTGGGGTAGATGATCACCCAGCCGAACCTCTCCAGAGTGGACACCACCGTGCTGGTGTCCCCATCCGCTTGACTGAAGGAAGGATCCATGATGAGAAGATCGTCCAGATAAGGCACAATGCGAATCCCCTGAGCTCTGAGCAGGGCCATCACACCCGCCAACACCTTGGTGAAAACTCTCGGAGCCGAGGTAAGGCCGAATGGAAGAGCCACAAACTGAAAATGCCGATCCTCCACCACAAAGCGAAGAAACCTCTGGTGAGCTGGAAAGATCGGAATGTGAAGGTATGCATCCGTGATGTCTATGAACATCATAAGGTCCCCCTGCCGAAGCGAATTGAACGCAGACCTCAGAGTTTCCATGCGAAACTTCCTGGGACAAACAAACAGGTTGAGAAACTCCAAATCCAGGATGGGACGGAACGACCCATCCTTTTTGTGCACTGTGAAGAGATTGGAATAATACCCGTGCCCCACCTCCGAAGGAGGGACCGGGCAGATGACTGCCATTTCCAGAAGATTCCTTACCGCAGCCAGGAGCCCCTGCACGGCCAAAGGATCTGAAGGGACACGAGACCTGAGAAACCCTGGAGGAGGGCGGGACTCGAACTCCAACTTGTAACCGACCGACACCATCTCCCGGATCCATCTGTCCGGGACCTCCTGGTCCCATACCCGGGAGAAGAGTCGCAGCCGTCCCCCCACCCGTAAGGGTGAGGGCGCCCTCTCATTGCTGAGCGGGCTTGGCAGCTGGCTTGGGCTTAGCGCCCCAGACGTGAACGGGACGGCCGCGGCCATTACCCCTGTTCCAGCTGGCACCCCTGGAAGCCAAGAAGCCCGCACCCCTGCCGGCTCTGGCTCCCCGAAAGAAAGGATTGAAAGGGGGCCGCCCCCCAAAAGGAGCGACGAAATATCTTGCGCTGAGGCAACTTACCTCCCTTG
>CM051238.1:120534063-120539063 GCA_027917425.1 Gastrophryne carolinensis
AGATCAGAGCGGACAACACTACGGCGGTGGCTTACATAAATCATCAAGGAGGAACAAGATCCTCAAGATTAATGACAGTGGCAATGGAAATTCTGTCTTGGGCGGAAGGCAATTTAAAGTCTCTTTCAGCAATTCACTTAAAGGGGACTCTGAATCATCTAGCGGATTTCCTAAGCCGGTCACAGATAAGGGAATCAGAGTGGTCCCTAAATCCGGAAGTATTTCAGACAATTTGCAATATGAGGGGTGTTCCGGAAGTAGACCTATTTGCGTCTGCAGAGAATCACAAGGTGAGCAGCTTCTTTTCTCTGAACCCGAAGGATCGGTCATTGGGTGTGGACACTCTGTCCCAGGCTTGGCATTTCAACCTGGCGTATGCCTTCCCTCCGGTGCGTGTGTTACCATTGGTGTTGAAGAAACTGGTCAAAGAACCAACTACCGTTCTGTTGATAGCTCCGTGGTGGCCAAAGAGATCTTGTTTTTCAACGCTAGTAGAGCTGTCAATTCAGGATCCCTGGGAAATTCCGGTGACTCCTCTTCTTCTGTCACAAGGTCCGGTCATGTGCCCGAATCCGCAATGGTGGAGATTGACACTTTGGACCCTGAGGTCGCCTTGCTGCAAAGGAAGGGATTTTCAGGCCCCGTGATTAATACCCTGCTCGTGAGTAGGAAGCTGGTTACCAGAAAGATTTACCTTACAGTTTGGAAAACCTTTAATTCTTGAAAGTTGGAGAATGGTAGGACATCATCCAAAATTCCAGTTATTCTGGACTTTCTCCAAAATGGTGTTAACATGGGCCTTATCATTAATACACTAAAAGTTCAAATAGCGGCTCTATCAGTCTTTTTGGATAAGAAGCTCTTTTCTATATCTATTATTAAAAGATTTCTTCTAGCAGTTAAACGATCAAAACCGATCCCTTGCAAGATTATTCCACAATGGGGTTTGGCAAAAGTATTATCCATGCTGAGCTCATCTCCCTTTTATCCTAACAAGAACCTTGACATCAAGCTACTAACTTGGAAGGTGTTATTTTTAGTAGCCATGACCTCAGTTCGAAAGATCAGCGACATTCAAGCGTTATCATGCAGACATCCATTTCTCCAGGTCATTCGGATCGTGTCGTTTTAAAAGTAGATCCTTGTTATCTTCCGAAGGTAGCTTCAGATTTTCATCACACTGAAGAGATTATTATCCCTTCCGTCACAGAAGACGAGCCACAGCTGATACCATTGGATGTTAGGTCTCTTCTGCTACGATATCTTCATGAAACTAAAGATTTCAGGAAGGATGACAGTTTATTTCCTTCTCGGGTTATAGAAAAGGCTTGAAGGTCACGCTTGCAAGGTGGATGAAGAATACTATTAAAATGGCTTATGGGGATGTTAACTTGCCATGCGGTGTTAAAGCTCACTCAACAAGAAGTATTTCCACATTTTGGGCAGAGCAAGCTGGGGTCTCCATAGATCAGATCTGCAAGGCGGCTACCTGGACATCAGCTAAGACCTTTGCAAGACATTATCGCTTGGATCTTCTTTCCCAGAAGGATCTTGCCTTTGGCAGAAGTGTTCTTCGCGCTGTACTTCCCACCCTATGAGGTAGTTCTCGCCTATCTCTCATGCGTATGCTGCCCGAAGGATGCTTTGAGAAAAACCAAGTTAGTTACCTGGTAACTTTTTTTCTAAACATCCGTAAGGGCAGCATACGCCGATTCCCTCCCTGGTGTATGTATTTGAGGAGTATTGTTTTTTTGTGTTATGGTGTGGAGTCGTAGGTCTTGTCTCCTCTTTCTCTTTCAGATCTCTACAACAACTGGGGAAGGGAGGGAGAAGACAAGACTTTATGCCGGTGGTCATGTGTTCCAGTTGAGGGGAGGAGCCCGGAGGTCTCATGCGTATGCTGCCCTTACGGATGTTTAGAAAAAAAGTTACCAGGTAACTAACTTGTTTTTTTTTTTGAGGGTTAGGGTTAGACTAACCCTAACCTTAACCCTTTAAATTAAAAAAAAAATGACGTAGGGTCCCCGTCATAGCCAGCCCGGGACCAGCTATGGGGGCTTGTAGGAACAGAGTGGATGGGCCAGCTTTTGTGGCCCCCCACCCTGCAGCCTACGAGCCCACATACCCTGTGTGGGCCCGGGCTCTTCTGCCCCCCCCTGGGCTTTGGGGAGGCAGGTAATTGGGGGTGCGGGGGTTAATGGCAAGCCACCCACTAGTTGCAGGTGACTTTCCAGCCCCTAGCCTTGTGAACTGGTATAAGGGGTCTCATGGACCCCTTACCAGTTCACAAAGGGTTAACAGTAAAAAAAAAAAAAAGACACACACAATTTTTATTTATTAAAAAAAAAAAAAAATCTTTACTCACCTCACCCGATTGTCAGCTCCTGTGTTCATCAGCTGTCAGATGCCCTGGTGATCGCTGGCCAGAGGAGGGGGGGCAGGGGATCAGAGCATCCCCTGCCCCTCCACTGCTCTGCCCTGCGATCACCAGGGCATCTGACAGCTGAGCCGAGGAGAGGCCGAGAAAGGGGCGGGGCTTAACAGCAAGATGGCGGCGCCCGTCGGGAGAGAAGCTGAAGAGGCTGGGGGGGGCGATCAGAGGCCCCCCAGTGAAGAGGAGACCCGGAGGGAGGCAGCGCGACTGCAGGTAAGTAAATGTCATCCCACGGGGGATCGGATGGCACCAAATTAAAGAGGAGACCCGGCCGGATCCAACGAGGGGTCAGGTGAAGCGAGCACGTAGAAACTACGTGCTTGGCACTGAAAGGGATATATATATTATATATATGTGTGTGTGTGTATGTATATACTGTATATATATATATGTGTGTGTATATATATATATATATATGTATAGTGTGTGTGTGTGTATATATATATATATATATCTTCCTCCACAAGATCTAGTAAGGGATCACTACCCCCCTCTTCCTCTGGTGCACTGCACACACTGAGTACCACATCCTCCGGGTCATAGTAGGCCTTTAACATATTAATGTGGTACTGTCTCTGACTTTTCTTATCAAGGGCTACTACATACATGGTTGGTTCTGGGCGCTGTAAAATGGTGAAAGGACCCTCCCAGGCAGCCTGTAACTTATTCTGCCTAATGGGGTTTAGAACCATTACCTTCTGTCCCACCTCATAGACCCGGTCCCTTGCATTGCGGTCATACCAGTGTTTCTGCCTGGACTGGGCTGCTCTGAGGTTGTCGTGTACTAGCCCAGTCAACACCTGCATTCTGTCCCTAAACTTTAGGACATACTCCACCACCGAAGTTTCAGGGGTATGTTGCACCCCTTCCCACTCCCCTCTAACTAAATCTAGGGGCCCCCGCACTTTACGACCATACAATAATTCAAAAGGTGAGAAACCTGTAGATTCTTGGGGTACCTCCCTGTAAGCAAATAACAAATAGGGTAAGTACTTTTCCCAGTCCCTGCCTTCTGACTCTACAAAGGTTTTTAACATTTGTTTCAGGGTCCCATTGAACCTCTCGCAGAGACCATTTGTTTGGGGGTGGTATGGGCTTGCTACCAAGTGCTGTACATTTACCTTCTTACAGAGACTTTGCATTAGATTGGACATGAACTGTGTGCCCTGATCAGTGAGCATTTCTCTGGGGAACCCAACCCTGCAGAATATACTGATCAGCGCATCTGCCACCTTATCTGCCCGGACAGAAGATAAGGCAACAGCCTCAGGGTACCTGGTTGCATAGTCCACCACAGTAAGAATAAACTGTTTCCCTGTGCTGCTAGGTATAGCTAGAGGCCCCACAATATCCACTGCCACTCGCTCAAAGGGTACAGATATGATGGGTAGGGGCACTAGGGGAACACGAGATACATCCCCGGACTTACCCACTATCTGGCAAACGTGACAGGACCTACAGTAACTAGCAACAGCAGTACCCATACCTGGCCAGTAGAAATTGTGTGCCAACCTGGACTTTGTTTTGGCCACTCCCAAGTGTCCCGCCAGGGGGTTCTCATGGGCTAACCTCAGTAGCTCTTTCCTAAACTGCCTAGGAACCACTAACTGCCTTTCTCTCTCCTGGGGCCCTAGCATGGTTTTGGAAAGGGACTCCCAATACAGGATATTGTTTTCCCAATATACCCGATGCCCATCTGAGTTAGCGCCTGGCTGCTCAGCACGCTGTATCAGCCCTTCAAGGGAAGGATCACTGCGCAGAGCTTCCCGGAAATGTTCATTGCCCTCCCCCCATCTCGTGGCATCAGGGGACACATTTCCCTCAGGTGAACTACCATCTCCACCCTCCTCTGCTTCGGCTTGTGAGTCATCACCATCCTCCCTTCTTTTTACAGCTGCAGCTCTGGCACACTGCTGACGTGTAACCACTGCCACCATTGATATGCCTCCCTGGGGTTTACCTTCCTCCCCCTCAGTCCCGGACATAACAACGTTACAGGCATCATATACAGCTACATCACTCCTTCCTCCCTCCTCCTCCTCCTCAGCCATCTCCGGCTTACAGGATGGGGACACATCACACACTGCTGGTCCCTCATCCTTACCTGTCACCAGGGGCCCACCAACCCCTCCCCCTAGCCCATCTCCGCTAGGTTTTGACACAGGTACTTCATTGGCATTACATTTCACAATACACCCCACTCCACTTTTGGAAGACACAACTGGTTCAGTCACAGGTAAACATTTATCAGCCCCCTGCACTCCCTCCCAGTTATCACATTTCACAGTGTCCCCCAAAGTCTCGTACAGTACCTCAGAACTATCAGGGCTGTCTCCTAGCCCCTGTGGTGTGCAGGCACTGTCCTCTGGAGCATAATGGCATAGCATCCGACCCAAATCATTCCCCAGCAGAACACTGACAGGGATGTCCTCAGAGACCCCCACCTCTCGCAAACCTTTGCCTGCACCCCAATCCAGGTACACACGGGCCATGGGTACAGCCGGGCGCACACCTCCAATTCCTTTTAAAGCCATGGTTTTTCCAGGGATGATGTCCTCGGTATCCA